>JAJJMC010014687.1:220704-362560 GCA_023531435.1 Papaver californicum | reverse complement strand
AATAATAATAATAATAATAATAATAATAATAATAATAATAATAATAAATTCCCTCTGGTTTAGTGTAATTACCTTTTTCATCCAATAAAATTCTCGTTTTTATAATAATAATAATAAAATAATAATAATAAATAATAATAAAAATAATAATAATGGAAAGAGGTGAGAGGTTATCCGCGAAAGAAGAAGAGGGGGAAGCAGGGGGCGATCCAGGGGGTGATTTAGGTGGAGATCTCTTCATCCTCCAAAGGTACGATGATTTCATTCTCATTTTCTTCTCCTTCGTCTGACAAGGGCACAAGATTTAGTTTTAGGTTTACACTTGTATATACAGATGTAGGGGGTTGTGTTCTTTCTAGGATTTCAGCAGAAATTGGCTTAGTTTGTAATTTTGGTTGTAAAAGTTGGTCGTCTGCTGCTTTGCTGAGTATTTACAACCTCAGCTTCTTCAATTTTCTTCTTCATTATCCTTTCCTTATGCCTAGAACTAGATCTTTTTCTATGTCTCAAGACTCAGTAGATAAGGAGGAAGGGGGTCTGCATTGCGATACCCTGTTTCAATGTCCCTTCAGAAACTTAGATGGATGCAATAATGGTGTTGGGGGTAGGGGTCTGAGCAAAACATGGTTCTACATGCATCTGCAAAACATACATCTCCTAATTGAGGAGGCTAAGCTCATCTGCAGAGAAAGGATTAACAATGATCCAACAGTCTATTGTGCCTGGGAATATGTCCTATCCAACTTATTTGCACAGAGTGTATGCATTTTTACTTCCGGAGGAGGCCTTGCCGGTTGCATAATGGAAACATCATTTCTAGACCATACAATGGCTCTTCTGCATATTTCATGGTACATGGCATTGATAAACCCATGCCTTCTGAAGTTTGCATACAGTGGAACCTGCAGCATCTGAAGTTTTTCTGGGGACATGCTTAACGTGGTCTTCCAAAAGAAATTCACTACTGTAGCCAACATACCCCCTCAAAGCAGGCTCCGGTTTTCTAGAGTTCTTAAAGCCTCCTTAGATAAGGTCATTGCCAGTCCAATGGATTTATCAGTCTGGCTGCACCTGCTGCTACTACCAGTCTGCACTTTAATTTTGTACACTCCTAAGTGCACTATGGAGGAGAAATCTTGGAAAAGAAAAAAACTTTAAACAACCAGCATTAATCAAGCTCTGCTTAAGTGGAATGAGACTAATGGTTGCCTTAGCATGGTGCATACTCTTCTGGAATTGCCAAAACATGCTCCAAGGTGCAAGAACAACAAAAGGATGAATGGGGGATCTAACCTGGAAGCATGCAAAAAGAAACTGAGCTATGTCAATACACAACTGCCATTAAGGTTTTGGATTCTAATGGAATTGCCCCCAATTCCCCTGCTACCCTTCTTAAGCTGTGCCAAAAACACCCAGTGCTTCACCACCCTCTATTCCTACTGACCCAATCACTGCTGAAGCACTTACTGTGGACAAAACTGTTATCCTGGGTGTTATTAAAGGGTTCCCCAAAGGGACCTCATGTGGTAGAGATGGCCTTAGATCCCAACACCTTGTGGATGCCCTCAGTGGTCCAGCTTCAGCTGTTGCAGATGAGCTCCTTTCCTTTATAACAGGTGTGGTTAACCTATGGCTAGCTGGTAAGTACCCTTTTGTGCTTGGTGAATACATTGCTAGTACTCCCTTGACCCCTTTACTCAAGCCTGGTGAGGGCCTAAGGCCTATTTCTGTTGGCACCATTTGGAGGAGGTTTTGCTCCAAACTGGCTGCTTCTGGAGTCAGCAAAGAAATGTTCTTTTACTTAGGGGACTTCCAATTTGGAGTGGGGGTTCAATATGGTGGAGAAGGCATCCTGCACTCTGCTAACAACCTGTTGGAGTGGAAAGGTAATTCCCCAACCATATGCATGCTCTTAATTGACTTCAGGAATGCCTTCAACCTGGTTGACAGATATGCAATTATCAAGGAAGTCAGGTGAAGGTGCCCAAGCATTTCCAGGTGGGTCGAGGTTTGTTATGCCAACCCAGCAAAGCTTTACTATAATGACAATGTCCTTCTTTCTGCTCAGGCAGTTCAGCAGGGCGACCCCCTTGGTCCCTTACTTTTTGCCCTGACCTTGTATCCTCTCATACTCAGAATTGCCTCAGAATTCACTCTTGATTTACATGCCTGGTATCTGGATGATGGTACCATCACAGGGGACACAATGGAGGTTGTTAAGTCCCTGCATATCATTCAATATGAAGGTAGCAGCAGAGGCATGTTCCTCAACATCAACAAAAAGAATTATTTTGGCCCAACACTAACCCTAGGAGCCTGGAGAGTGGTGTATTCCCTGCTATCATCAGTAGACCAGCTGAGGGTGTGAAGCTGCTTGGTGGACCTATCATCCTGGACTTTAAATTCTGCAATGACTTGGTGCAACACAGGGTGGAGAAGACCATACAGTTAATGGAGACTCTGAAGACTCTACAGGATCTCCAAAGTGAACTGCTTCTCCAAAGAAACTGTGCAGGTGTGTCTAGATTATATTTTACTACGAGAATCACTATCCCCTCTTACCTCCAACATTCTGCTGAGTATTATGACCAGCACCTCTGCCAGTTCCTTAGGCACCTGGTCACTAGTGATTGTGCAGGATTTGGTCCCTACCAGATGCACATAGCTACTATTCTTTTGAAAGATGGTGGCTTGGGTGTTTATACAATGAGGGACTCCAGCCACTACTGCTACCTTGCCTCCTGTATATAGACCATCCAGGTGCAGAATACTATACTCAAATCTCACAGGAACACAAACACTCATCAGAGCTTCCAGCATGCTCTATCCAGCTTCAGTCAGGTTTGTGGCTTACCCCCTTCTTCACTCAACATTCAAGCTACTGCCTCCCGTCTTATGCATTCATTGCCAGTTTCATACTTTAATGTGGTGAAGAAGAGCATCCCCAACATTTTACACCTGTCTGAACGTGACAACGCCTTGTGGAAATGCAACAGGCAAAACCATGCCCAAGACTACCTCAAGGTTGTCCCTATGATTGGATTGATGATAAAATAGAATCCTGGGTCGCGAAAAGTGATTCGATTGATGATGAAGAAAGAGAATTGTTGCGCTGAATCAGTCTGTTGGGCCTCGCCAATTCAGGGTTGTCCTTTGTTACAGGCTCGGTATACCCTTGTTTGAAGAGGATAGCGTCTGCTCCATCTGTGGTAGGGGTATGAATGCTTTCGGAGATCATGACTTACACTGTGCTAGTGAAGTGGGCCTCAAATTTAGACACGACCTAGTCAAAGATATGGTAGCAGACATGTGCTACAAAGCAGGCATCCCAGCCCGTAGGGAAGTCAAACTGGGCTTTCTATCTGATAATGCAAACTCTTTGAGGCCAGCTGACATTCTTGTATATAACTGGGAGAACGGTCGCGACGTGTGCTTCGATGTCACTGGGGTGTCCCCTTTCTCCGGCGGCGGGAGTGTTGCTTTTACGCCGGTAATTGCCATTTCCAATGCCATTACTCGCAAACACAACAAATACTTGGATAAGTGAAGTGATCATGGATATGGCTTAGGAGTGCTTGATTTTACTACCCTAGGCAAACTGGGAGAGGAAACGGTTGCTTTCATGTCGAGGTTGCAGAATTGTTTGGCTAGCCATGACTTTAACTACAAAATTGACAATTCTCTTTTCTTTAGATTAAGCATTTCCATTCAAAAAGGGGTAGGTGCCTAGCTTGTTGCTAGGCTTCCTACCAACTCGGTGTAAAATGCTTTTCTCCCTTAATAAAAGTCCCTTCTATAAAATTAATAAATAAATAATAATAATAATAACAACGGGTAGCTAGCTCATATGGTCATCCCTGTTCCTCAAAGGTTTGATGCACTCCAGGAGGTCCCAGGTTCGAGTCCCTGATGGCGCAATACAACATAACTTGACATGGAAGGTAGAGTTAGCATGACATTGCGACATAATTATCCCCCATATCCGCTTCGGCTCCCTTAGCTGGTTCCTCATGAGGCTCGCTGGTAGGCTAGCACGACAACCTGTTCAATTAATGTAGTTCTCCGTTAGAGCTTAGCTTGTTAGGCTTCCAACTAGTTTCTTGTAACTCTTTATCCAATAATAATAAAAATAATAATAATAATAATAATAATAAAGCAACCTTCCTGCCGCCAGTGTCTCTTTATCCAACTAGTTCAATTCAGGCATGATCTTGTTAGGGATGTAGTTGCTGACATGTGTTTCAAAGCCGGTATCTCTTCCCAAAAGGAAGTTAAGCTGGGATTTTAGACGACAAAACAAACTCACTGAGGCCCGTTGATATACTTGTTTATAACTGGGAGTAAGGCCGAGATGTGTACTTTGATATTACAGGGGTTTCCGCTTTTGCCGGCAGCGAGAGAGTTGTTTTTACACCAGGGAATGCTATCTCCATTGTCGTCTCCCATAAGCGAAACAAATATTTGGTAAAATACAGTGACCATGGATACAACTTAGGTGTGTTTTCTTTTACGACCCTAGGAGAGATGGGAGAGGATATATTGGTCTTTATGACAAGGCTGCAGAATTGCATGGATAGTCATGATTACAATTACAAAATTGGCAATTCTATTTTCTTAAGACTAGGAATTTCTATTAAAAAAGGTGTAGGGGCTCAGCTGGTGGCTAGGCTACCTACCAACTCAATGTAACTGCCTTTCTCCCTTTGCTTTTTGCACTAACCCTGCATCCCCTCATCTCTCAGATAGCATCTGAGTGCTCCCTTGTGATGAATGCATGGTATTTAGACAATGGCATAATTGCAGGTGATTCTTTGGAGGTATCCAAAGCCTTGAAAATCATCCAGAGTGAAAGCAGCAGTAGAGGGCTCTTTCTCAACATCAGCAAGACAGAGCTCTTCTGGCCAGTGGTTGATCCTAGAGTTCTGGAGGAGGGTATCTTCCCTGCAGGCATTAGTAGACCAACTCAGGGGGTTAAGTGATAGACATATTTTTGTGTCCGATTTAATCTCAATTTTATATATTGTTGGTATTTTTTTTTTGTACTTATTATGGTTTTTATTGCTTTTTAGGTATTTTTGGAGAATTGTTAAAGGCACCTTCACATTGGATTAAGGCACCCCAATTGATTTATAAAGGCACCCAAGGATTAAGGCACCCAAAATTCAAATTGAAAATTTGGGCGGGAAGAAGAATTTCTATTCTTCATGCAGCGTGAAATAGGAAATTCAAATTGAAATTTGGAAAAACTTGCATTTTCTTTGGAAATTTCCTAAACTAAGAAGTTAGAATTGTTGGTAAAGAACTATAAAGAGAAAGAGATCAAAGTGATTCCCCATTTAACAATCAAGAATCAAAATCAGGAAAGAAAATCAAGTTTTTTTTGGAAAATTCTAATCGGTGATCAAAGAAGAATTTGAGGAAGTTTTTAAAGTGATTTGAGGATTGGGATAGTATAAATAGAGGTTATGATCAATTGGGTTGGGGAGAGAATCAATTGGGGAAGCTTAGAATTGCTCGAAATCACGAGACGAAAGCTAACAGACGAACAAAAATTTCTGCTGCTGCCAAGAAGAACACGAAGCAGGCTACACCAGAAAACAGTCGTTCATTAAAACAGGAAACCGTCGTTCATTAAAACAGAAACCGTACTTTATTTCAAAACGCAACAGAAAACTGTTTCTTGTTGCGTATTCTTTTGAACTGTTTTCTGTTACGGGCTGAAGTGTTTCCAACAACACTTATAGCCGTATCTAATCGACTGTGTGCAATCATATTCTCCTTGTAATCAATATTTTGAGCAATGAACAGATCTTTTGAGCAAGTTTTCTCCACCATGAGCTAAGTTCCTTTACTGGGATGATGGAGGAGGTTTTTCTCTCAATTTTATATGGTAAGTGTATTTTATTTTATTTATTTATAATTCTTTATCTATTAAATTGCATAGTTTCGAAATAGAAAAAACGGTTTTCATTCAGTAGTGGTGTTTTTGTTTGATGGATCATGCTGGGTTGACGACCATTGATGTTCCATGCTTATGATTTACCTCTGCTTGTTTGCATAAAAACCTATTTTGGCAATATCTGAGCTTAATTTATTTTAAAAGAATTACATGATTAATCACATAGTTGTGGGAAATAACTGAATCCTGATTCCTGGTTTTCTCCATATTTTCTAAAAACATCTCTAGTTTATTTTGCTTTGTTTTATTTAATTAGATTAAGTTTATTATTTTCTAAAATCATTACCTTCACAAGTTCGAGAATCGAACACTTTTTACCACTATTCTAAAATACATCATTAAGCTACTAGGAGGACCAATCATCTTAAACTCAAGCTTCTTCAGAGACATTATGCAGGGAAGAGTGGACAAGACATGTCATCTTATGCAGTCTTTGAAGGCCTTGCAGGACCCACAGAGTGAGCTCTTGTTGTTGAGAAATTGTGATGGGGTCTCCAGACTGTTTTTCACACTGAGAACCATAAATCCTCAAGCCCTCCAGGCCCCAACTGCTCATTTTGACCAGCACCTAATGCAGTTTCTCAGACACATAGTGACTGGTGATGGGGATGGATTTGGTCCTACTCAGATACATCTAGCTACCTTGCCAATGAAGGATGGTGGCCTAGGTTTTTACACCATCGGGGACGCATGACACTACAACTTCCTAGCCTCGTGCATACAAACATAGCAGCTACAGAACACCTTCCTTCAAACCCACCGTGATGCGGACCAGCACCTTAGATTCCAACAGGCCCAAGCCAGGTTTACAGATGTCTGTGTGCTCCCTCTATCTTGTGCCAACATCCAAGTTGCTGCCTCGCGCCCTATGCACTTCCTGGAAGCCCAATAATTTAATGTGTTCAAGATGAATATACCCATTAGCTTCAACCTGTCCGAGCGAGATACCATCCTTTGGCAATGCAACAAGTTGAGTCATGCCCAAGACTTTCTTAAGGAAATCCCCATAGTCGGGATTCACCAAGATATTAGGCCTCGGCAATTCCGGGCTGTCCTTAGTTACAGGTTTGGTTTATCACAGTTTGAGGAGGAGTGCCTATGTTCTTGTTGTGGGCGTGGTATGGACATCTTTGGCGATCATGCACTTCATTGTGCCAGTGAGGTGGGTCTTAAATTTAGACACGATTTAGTCAGGGATGTGCTATCAGACATGTGCTACAAAACAGGAGTCTCCGCTTGTAAAGAAGCCAATCTAGGCTTCCTCTCAGACAATGAAAACTTCTTGAGGCCGGCAGATATCCTAGTATACAATTGGGAGAATGACCGAGACGTGTGCCTTGACGTCACAGGAGTGTTTTCCGTTCACGGGCGCCAGGAGAGCCTCCTTCACGCCCGGTCAGGCAATCTCGAAGGCTACGACTCGCAAGAAGAACAAATACCTAACCCAATGCGAAGACCATGGATATGGGTTCAGTGTGCTAGCATTCACCACTTTAGGGGAGTTAGGAGAGGACCTTATTGCTTTTGTGTCAAGATTGCAAAACCGCATTGCAAGCCTAAACTATAATTACAAAATAGGCAACTCCCTTTTCTTTAGACTAGGCATTTCCATACAAAAGGGTGTAGGATCTCAGCTTGTGGAGAGGCTTCCTACCACTAATGTGTAATCGGTTTTTCCTATCTAATAATATTTTTGTTTTATAAGAATAATAATAATAATTTTGACTTTCAGGATGAGAGAGAAGCTCCGGGCGAGCATTCAATGGCGATTCTAGAGGAGCATTTACTTCAGGTGCTTATGGGAGTTCATTAACTTTAGTTGATTTCTCGAGGGATTCTCCAGGTGTTTCTAGGAATGAGGTTGTTTGGGATCTCTGCTTCAATCTTTCAATGTATGATGGCTTCTCCTCCCTCTGCAGCGATTGAGGTTAGTTGGGTTAGTCTTAGGTCAACATTTGTACATACAAAATTAGTAGTTTTTGTTCATTCTAGGGTTGTTCAGTTTAGGGTTCTAGCGGTAACAATAGGCTCAGATTGCAATTGGGGTTGCACAAATTGGCCTTTTGCTTATGTGTTGTACATTTTCAATCTCAATTTCACATATTTTTAACATCATTTTCATTTCGACATGCCTAGAACTAGGTATACCCCTTCTGTGTCCCAAGGATCAGCAGAGAAAGGGGGGAGACATCTTTAGCTCCTCTGTCTTAAAGAAGCTATAGAACTAGGTCTTCCAATGCCAATAGAGACCCAGAGAGAGTATATTTGGGGGGTTCTCAAGAGAATATGTTCCAATGCCCTTCAAGGCTTTTGATTGATGCAACAATGGTGTGGGTGGGAGGGGCCTGATTAGAACATGCTTCTACAGGCACCTGTAGGACAAGCACCTCCCAAATCCAGAAGCAAAGGCCTTGTGCAGAAACATGATCTGCAAAGAGAGGGATGTTTACATTGCTTGGGAAGCAGTATTGTCAGGCCTGCAGATGTGGTTGTGCACCCAGTGCATGCACATATACTCTTGGAGATGCATAAGGGGAATTTTATCTCCAAGCCATACAATGGGTTGTCAGCAAACTTCCTGGTTCATGGCATAGACAATCCACAGGGGGACACAATTGATCCAAGTGAAGAGGGGGAACCAGAGGAACCTGATGGGGTGTCTATGAGCTTGCTCAACAAGATCCTGCAGGTGAACTGAACAACAATGGTTAATATCCCTCCACAGTGTAGGCTCAGCTTCTCCAGGACCTTGAAGGATGCTCTAAAAAAGGTAATTACCCACCCACTTGACATGTCTGTGTGGGTCCATTTGATCTTGCTGCCAGTGTGTACCCTTAGTCTCTATGTCCCCAAAAACTCAATGAAGGAGAGATCAAGGACTAGAAAAAGGCTACAGGCAGGCTGCATTTCTAATTCCCTACAACTGTGGAATGACAATGGGTGCCATAGCCAGGTGCACACCATCCTTGACCAGGCCAAGCAGCTCCAGGGAGGCAGACCCAACTACAAAAAGTCAGGAGGCCCTAACCTTGCTGCTTGCAAGAGGAAAATGAGTTATGGCCAGTACACTGCACTCATCAAGGTGCTGGCCTCAAATGGGCTTTCCCCCAACTCCCCAGCCACTCTGATGGACCTGAAGCAGAAGCACCCAAGTGCTCCCCCACCAGCCATCCCAGCAGAACCAATCCAGGCTGCAGCCCTCACAGTTGACAAGCATGCAGTATTGACTGCCATCAAAGGCTTCCCCAAAGGGACATCTTGTGGGAGGGATGGCCTCAGAGCACAAAATTTGTTGGATGCCTTGTGTGGCCCTCCTGCTGCTGTGGCAGATGAACTACTTGCTTCTATCACATGAATAGTCAACTTGTGGCTAGCAGGGGAGTGCCCAACAGTGCTTGTTGAATACATAGCCAGTGCTCCTCTGACACCCTTGCTCAAACCAGATGGAGGGGTAAGTCCTATTGCTGTGGGTACAATTTGGAGAAGGTTGTGCTCAAAGATGGCTGCCTCTGCAGTTTGCAAAGAGATGTCGGCTTAACTAGAGGACCTCCAGTTTGGTATAGGAGTTCAGTGTGGAGGTGAAGCTATTCTACACTCAGCCAACATGCTCTTGGAGCTACAAGGCAACTCTACCACCAAATACATGCTTCTGGTGGACTTCAGGAATGCTTTTAATCTGTTAGACAGGTCTTCCATGATCAAGGAGGTCAGAGCAAGATGCCCAAACATCTCCAGGTGGGTGGAGTTTTTCTATGCTCACCCATCCAGGATGTACTACAATGACAACATATTAATGTCATCTCAAGGGGTCCAACAAGGTGACCCACTAGGCCCTCTCCTCTTTGCTTTAACCCTGTACCCTTTAATCAGCAGCATAGCCACATAGTGTACCTTGGATCTACAAGCCTGGTACCTGGATGATGGCACAGTGGAAGGTAACACCCTGGAGGTTACCAAATCCCTGAACATCATTCAAGTTGAAGTCCACACGAGAGGGCTACACCTAAACATCACAAAAACAGAATTGCTCTAGCCAACAGTAAACCCCAGAAGCTTGGTAGTAGGGACCTTCCCTGAAGACATCAGCAGGCCAAAGAGAGGGGTGGGGCTTCTTGGAGGACCAGTAAGCTTAGATTCAAAATTCAGTAGTGATTTTGTGAAGGGCAGAGTTGAGAAAACTCTACAACTCATGGAAACATTGAACAAGTTACAGGATCCGCAAAGTGAGCTCCTCCTTATGCGCAACTGTGCAGGAGTCTCCAAGCTTTACATCACATTGAGGACCACAAGCCCACAGGTCATCAAACACCCAGCAACCCATTATGACTTACACCTACAGAAGTTTCTCAAACATTTAGTCACATGAGACAGGGATGGGTTTGGGCCTTTACAGTGGCGTCTAGCGACCCTACCCATGAAAGAAGGGGGGTGTAGGAGTCTAAACCATGGAGGATACAAGCCAATAAAGTTACCTAGCATC
This sequence comes from Papaver californicum, assembly GCA_023531435.1. Lineage (NCBI taxonomy): Eukaryota > Viridiplantae > Streptophyta > Magnoliopsida > Ranunculales > Papaveraceae > Papaver > Papaver californicum. The sequence goes on along the minus strand of JAJJMC010014687.1, from coordinate 352,121 downwards.
ATGCGTCCAGACCATGCGGTTGCAGAACTCTATACTTGGAGCCCCTGGAGACACAACCATACACCATAGTTACCAGCTCGTATTGACCAACTTTATTCAGGTATGTGGCTTGGCCTATTCTTACAAAATCCAAGCTACTTCCCCAAGCCCAATGCACTCATTGGCAGTTCTATACTTCGATGCGTTAAAGAATACCATTCCCAGCAGTTTCTCGATGACTGAACGAGACGACATCCTATGGCAGTGCTCCAAAATAAGCCATGCCCAAGACTTCCTCAAGGAAGTCCCATAGCTGGGCTCAACCAGGCAATTGGTCCAAGGCAATTCCGGGTCGTACTTAGATACATGCTTGGGATACCCATGTTTGTGGAGCGCAGTTTATGTCCCTGTTGCGGAAGAGGTATGAACGTCTTCGGGGACCACGCCTTGCACTGTGCTAGCGAGGTGGGCTTAAAGTTCAGACACGACCTGGTCCTGGACGTACTCGAGACATGTGCTACAGAGCTGGAGTGTCAGCGCGTAAAGAGGCCAAGTTGGGCTTCCTATCAGACGACGAAAGTTCCTTAAGGCCCGCGGACATCCTGGTATACAACTGGGAGAATGGTCGCGACGTCTGCCTCGACTTCACTGACTCACTGGGGTGTCCCCATTCACGGGAGGGGAGAGAACAACTTTCTCACCAGGCTTAGCCATTTCGAATGCCATAACCCGGAAACAAAGCAAATACCTTGACAAATACGTCGCTCACGGATATGGGCTCGGAGTGCTAGCATTCACAACCCTAGGCGAATTAGGAGAGGACATGGTAGTCTTTGTAAGGATGTTACATAACTGTATTTCGAGTTTCGATTATAATTATAAAATCGGCAACTCTCTTTTCTTTAGATAAGGTCTCACTATCCAAAAAGGGGTGGGGGGCCATCTTATGGATAGGCTTCCCACTCTATCTATGTAGCTCACCTTTTTCATCTAATACAATCGTTTTCATAATAAAAAAAATAAAAAAATATAAAAAATATAAAAATAATAATTGTATATATTCAGTAAATCGACCGTTGGGGTCCTTGTATATACCAGCTGAGTTGATACTGAAATTAGGATTCAGACTAATGGGTGCGTATCTCAATCCATTAAGATTCATCTTGGCATGATATTCATACAGATATTCGGGGAAACACATTTCACCTTAGTCAATATATGCACATTTCTATCTCCATATTCATCTTCTTAATTTATTCATGCGATTGGGGATTGTTAGATTCCGAGTATCGTGGTCCATTGTACGACTTTCTGAGTAGAGTTTTTTTTTCTGATATATGAATTTTAGTACGCTTGAGTGAAACTCGTGTACAACAATTGAACTCATATAGGGTAATGATTCTCATAGCCGAAGAATTTAGTAGCCGACTATATAGCATGTTGAATGTCTACCCTCAATCATTCACAAGTAGCTAGAGTTTGGAGTAAAGTTTTTGTGGGTACACCTCTTGTAAACCCTCATGAGACTAAAACCCGTCCACTAGGGACACCTAGGGGTTCAAAGGCTTGTAGCACATGCTAAGTGCAATCGCGATGCATGAGAAAGTGAATTAGGATTTTTATTTCATTTTAGGTTAGTTTTTCACTTTAGTTTTGCTCGAGGACTAGTAAAATATAAGTTTGGGGGTATTTGTTAGACATGTTTTCGTGTCCTAATTGTTCTCATATTTGTATTGCCTTTTCTCAATTTATGTATTAATATTGTCATTTTATTGTGTTTGTAGGTATTTTTGGAAGAATAAATAATCGTGGAAAAATTGGCTAAAAAGTGCTAAAAGCACCATCAAAATCGATAAAGGCACCCACAAGAATTGTTAAAGACACCCCATGATTGGATAAAGGCACACATATTTTTCAAATTCAAATGGAAATTGTGGCGAGAAACTCTCTCTCTCAAAATGATCGAATCTGTGAAGGCGTTGTGCGAAATTGTTTGGAGATTTTATTGCAAGAATATATGATTGCCTAAATTAAGAAGAGTTTTAAAAGATTTGAACACAACATGACCACGTAAAACAGAATCTGGTGAGATATTTTCTCACGTCAAAAACATATGGAAAAATAATCTCGGAATCATTGAGATTTGTTCGCATGATTTTATTCCTTTATGTCAGCACAAGTTTCGGTACAAATGAAAAGAATATAATCACCGAGATTTTTATGTGTAATGATCAAGCTTTAATTCAAAATATGAAAAAAATCAGATCGTGAACTGCCGAGAATAAAACATTAAAAGAAAGAAGATTTAAAAAGATATTCGAGTTGGTAAGTTCTGTACTATAAATAGGGAGTCAAGAGAAAAATTAAAGGAGGCTAGCTTCTGCCAGAAACACTAGAAATACAAATTCAAAGAAAATTCTGCTACACAACCGGAGAAGAAGAAGAACAAACCACGTTGTAGAACTGTCGTTAAAATTGTTACCTTTTCTTTCATAATCAACAATTTTAGCAACATTTCTAATACAGTTCCAGCAACATTTTGGGTTTTTACCATGCCCCGGAGCAATCTTTTTTAGTAACTTTATAAATAATTGTCGTTGATTTGTCTAATGAATTCAATAGTTCTTAATGGTTGAACGACGGAACTGGTCAATGCTTTATTGTAATTTCTAATATAATCTTTAATAAAGTGGTTTCTTCTTCCATTCTTTGTGCAATGAGTAGCTAGATTTCTTCCCTAGGATTAGAGATGAAGTCCTATTGTTTTTGCTAGCATGTTCTAATTATTTTTTATAATTATTCTCTTGGTCTTATTTCTTGATTAATAATGATAATAAATTTTCATGGGTCCTTTAATGCTTAAATAATCATTTTAAATATTTTTTTATAGAATATCATTCTATAGTGAAGTCAATTGTTAATCTTTTGAGAAAAGTAACTAGATTAAGATTCCATATTTTCCAAAACGTAAACATTTTGTCTGAAACCGTTTTGTGTAATGTTTTGAGAAAATTATAGAGAATGGTTATAAACATCTAATATGTATAGTAGTGATGAAATCTCGAGTCCTAGGTTTTTTTTCATTTGTAATCAGTTTTAGTTTTATTTTATGTGTTTTAGAATTTTAGAATAAAATCACCAAACCATATTTGTTATTAGCGCATCAATTAATTAAAAGTTAGAAATTACAATTCTGAAATCCCTGTGGAACGAACCTTGTTGCATACTGTCTCATCGACAGCCGTGCTCTTGTGGTATAATTAAAATCCCATCATACGTCAGACGTGTACGGGTGGCATGATTTTTATTAAATATCAAAACTACCCTTTCGTAAAAAACAAAACTTAGACACGTGCTGCAAATCCGTACTATACATTGTACGACTGAGATTTATGTCAGTGAAAGAACGGTTAAGATTATTTTACTTTTTGATGGTAGCCTAATATGAAGACCACGTGTTGCCTGTCTCTTCAACTACTCCCATAGCCTAGGCGGGAAGATCATTCAGAGAGGAAAAAATCCCCAAATTGTTTTCCAGAGAGAGAGATAGTAAGTGAGGAAAAAATCCCAAATCGTTCTCATTAAAAGTTAGTGTTTTGATCAAAATCCTTTGAGTTTTGTTAAAGAGAAAGACAAGTAGGGTTTGCTGGTGATTCATTTTTGCAGTTTCACGATGGATCTTAATCCTAATCATTGATTGTAAGTTTCTAAAACTTAGGGTTTGTTTCGATTTTTTTTTTCCTTTTAATGATTGTTTTTTTTACAATGATGTGTATGTTGTGACTCATGTTGGTTTGAAGTTTCTAAGATTTATTTCATCATGCTCTGCTTTTTTTTTGTCGATTGATTTTTTTTACCTCTTCTAGGGTTTTTGTGATGAGAATGAGTATATAGTAGTTCGTATTTTAATTTTGTATAATATTTGGTTTGTTTGTGCTTGATTTAATTCCATTTAAGATTTTAAGATGAAATGTTTTGGGTGCTCTGTAAAAAATTTTTGGTTATTTTTTATTCAGATTATGATTTTGAAGTGTTTGGATATGATTTTTTTACAGTCCCAATGTTGTGTATGGTATAAAAGATTTCTATGTACATTATGATGGATACTGGCCCAAGGTACAACCTCCTAGTGACATCAATGGGAGGAAGATTTATTGGCCTAGATATGATAGAGACCTTTTGAACCAATTGGACCTGTTGCAGAGTGTGCATGATTGTATTCAGGAGTTAGATGGTGCTTAGTGTTTATTTCATTAGTTGGATAAAGGATTTCCATATGATGTTGAAAATGATGAAGACCTGCTGAAGTTTTGGAATGAGTCAGATCAAGATAAACCTAATGAAGTTCATTTGTTCATCACATATAACAAAGCACTGAATGTTAGCAAAGATGGTTTTGATGATGAAGTTGTTGGGCCAAGTACACAACCAAGAGAAGAGGTTCATATTTCTTCACTGCTTGAAGGGTTGTTAACTCAAGAAGAGAATGTAGCAGATAATGTAGCAGAGAATGTAGCATAGAATGTACAAGAGAACGTGGCAGACAATGTACTTTCACCAAGTCATGAGCCTAGTCATGAGCCAACTCATATGCCAACTAAGCATACAAGTCATGAACCTAGTTATGATCGAACTCAGATGCCAACTGAGCATTCAAAGAGCATTATGTTCAATTGCGTTTCATTAGTGATAGACAAAAGGGGTTAGTTCCAGCACTTCAAGAGGTCTTTCCTACTAATAGGCATAGATTCTGTTTTAGACATATGTATGAGAATTTTAAGAACAAATTCAAGGGAACTCATATGAAAATATTAGCATGGGGTGCAGCAAAGTCATATAAGAATAATGATCGCCATAGGTAGATAACAAAAAGGCTCATCAGTGGTTCCAAGATGTTCCATCACATCAATGGGATAGATCAACATTTGATACAACTTAAAAATGTGAACATGTAACCAACAAACTTTTTGAAAGTTTCAATAGTTTGTTATTGGATGTAAGGTCCAAACATTTACATAGGATTCTTGAAGGGTTTAACTTGAAGATGATGGGTTTGATGTTTGATAGAAAGATGGTTGCCAAGAAATGAGAAGCTGAGGGGTTAATTTTGGTCCCTATAGCAGATAAGATTATCAAGAATAAAGTTGATAAGAAGATGAGACACAAATTGTTTGATGCAACTGAATTATGTTGGTGTGTGCAGAACCATGACATATTGGCTAGGTGGGATGTGAATGTGACAGAGAAACTCGTACTTGTTGTGTATGGGAAATCACTGGATTACCATGTATGCATGTTGTTGTTGTTGTTTGTCATCTACATATGGATATCAATAGGTAACTACTATACATTTTTTTTAATGGTACCTTGATTATATTATTCTTTTTGTAGTGAATGTATTTCCACTTGTTACTGGAAGCTTGGTGCATGATTATCACAAAGTGTCATACTATAAACAAGCTTATCCAGGACTACTGAACCCATGTGCAAGTGAAGATAACTAGGTTGAGGTAAGTTGATCTAACTTAATATTTTTTTATATTTTGTTTTGTTGGTTAATTTTGATTGTATTCAATTAATGATTGACAACATACTAGGAAGTAAATAAACCAAAGTTCAAGGCAAAGTCAGGTAGACCAAGAACCAAGAGAATTAGGTCAGATATTGAAGGAGATGAGTCTAACAAGAAGGAAAAAAGAGCATGTAGTCATCGTGGGTCTTTAAGCCACAATGTAAGGACTTTCCCAGCCAAGATAACTGGTGCATCGTCATCTGTTGTTAGTGGAAGGGGTAAAGGCAGGGGCATAGGTGCTGCAACACCATCAACACCGCCACAAGGAAGAGGACAAGGGAGAGGTTCTGCAACACCACAACCACCACCACAAGCCAGGGTCACAGCTGCACCACCACAACCACAAGCCAGGGACACAACTGTTACACCACCACTACCTCAAGGAAGCTGCAGAGCTGCACCACCACCACCACAACTACAACCACAAGGAAGAGGGAGATGGATATCTGCTGCTGCTGCACCACTACCAGGTAAATACAGAGGAAGAGGCAGGGGATTTGAGTATTTATTGTTTGGTACAAAAACATTACCACAAGGAAGGGGCATAGGGGGTCCGGACCACCACCAATGTTATCTACAAGGTCTGTAACTATTGGTAATTACCAGAGTATATATGAATCCACCCCTAATGGAATAAGAGAGCTAACAGACCACACTCTCAAGTTTTCAAACCACCAAGATTGAGGCATTGATTAGCTTGCATTATCCGGTTTTTTTTTTTGTTTCATAGCAAACTATGCATGTTACTCTGTTTTTGGGATATGAGCATTGTTTTGGGTTACATATCAGTCATAAATGCTCTTTTTATTTAAGTACTAGATAATCTATTATATTATAGAAATTACATTGAACTTGAAAGTTAAAACCATGTGAATGAAATACATTCTGGTTAAGATTATCTCCTATTTTTTTCCCTTCTCTACTATTGCTGCACCTATGAACCTAACACATATCTCTGTAAAGAGTTCTTCACTAACATCTGAATCAATGATCGTTTTCATTGGTTCATCATCAGAGGTTTTATCTTCCCTTTTTCCTTTTAAGAACACCCCTCACATTTTTGTCTTCTATGTGATTCTGCAGCAGCCTTGTCTAACCATTGAAAATCATCACATTTTGGTTGATTTAAACACCTTAGAAACCTTCTTCCTTTGTTTGCTTCCCAAATCCTGCGTGTCCCATCACATCTTCTGCACTTTGAATACATGAATGGACATTTCATGGCTAAATGATATGATGATTTGCAAATTTGACAACTGGATTGACATTGCAAACATAAGAATTAGTTAGTGTTTCCTCATAACTGTAAAATTCATGTTAGTATTACCTCCTCTCTGTAAAAATAGTATTTCGTGTTAGTTCCTCTAATGGCGGATCTACTTACATTGTAGGTTGAGCTTGATGATGAATCCCCCATCGCATGTAAAGCTTGAACTCTGCTTGCTTGTTTAATCCTAAGAATTTGAAAGTTTTTTTCTAAATTTTATTGCCCATGAACCACACTTCAATTCAGTTCGTATAAAAAAAGAAGTTCTTTTTTAAAGTTTGATTTCAGTTGTGAGCGAGAAAGAGTTCTTATACCCAGAGAAGAGAGTACATTCGACTGTTCAACGATATTTTTTTGGGTCAAACTTGACCGTACAGATCTTTTTTTCTACACCGTCCACGTTTGCAAGATTTGATATTTTAAACTGAGGGTATTTTGGTACTTGAAAAGCCACACGTATAAAACAGTCTAGGTGGACATAGCTGTTGAGTCTGTTAACTAGGAAATGGATGAAAACGGTAACGATAAGAGGTTTTGCTAATTTTTGATCTCTAGGGAAGGTTTTTTTAATTAGCAATCTTTAAAGGAGAGGTAACACAAAATACTCCTTAATTTATTCTAAACCATAAATGTTTGTATCATTTATGAGATTGCCATTTTCTTAATAGCCTAGGAATAAGTGTCCATCGTCAACATAATTAAGAGTGTTATTTCATTATATGTTTATATCAATTTAATAGGTGCAATTTTTTGATACAACATACGATGTTAGATGTTATTTATGTTAAGGTGTCGGGTCCTCGCCAAGACGAAACTGAAATCCAAAATATTAACTACTTTGGTCGTAATAAAATATTTTTACTTACATGATTTGAAATCACGAGACAGATGCTATGGTATGATGTAAATATTTTTGGCAATGTAAAATTTTGAGCACGTGACATATTTAGGTATTGGATAGCTTTCTAAATCTAAGCCTTGACCAATTTGAAGGCTACCTTACAATAATTTGGACTACATAATAAATCAAAATAGGATCATTTTAAAGTAATATCCAAAACCTTTTATCTATCTATTTTTATAATGGGTAAAACATTTTTCAATGATTAAGTGTGCTAGTTGTTAGATTATAATAGTTATTATTTATTTTATTTTTATATTTTTAATATTTTTTTATTCTAATGTTATATAGTCTTTTTTGTAAATTTGCTTTTATCTTTTATATTTGGTTTAATAAAAATAATAAATAAAATATTTTTTTAGGAAATGTGTATATAAAATTTTAAAAAAACAATAAATTAATTTATTTATTTATTTATTTTATTATTATTATTATTATTATTATTATTTATCTTTGTTTTTTTATTATTTTCTTTAATATATTTTTGGTTTTGATAAATATATATATATATATATATACTAGAGAATGATTCGTTAACAACATGCAATATATAATAAGTAATTTTGTGTGTGTTAATTTTGACTCTTGTCGTTTATTTAATGTCACTATATAAAGTACAATTGTTCTCGGTGTTTTTTTATCGTCATATTTTATTTTTTATTGTAATTAAGTTTATTTAAGCACTAAAAACGGTCAACTAGATCTTCCACACTATAATGTTTAGGGTTGTATATGGTAACGGATTTCCGCTAAAATCGACCAGATTAGGGAGAAACCGAACCGAACCGTTTAGTAATGGAAGAGTTTTGGTAAAAAAAACTTAAAAATCGATAGTAACGGTTTCGATTTTGGTTTGTGCTCAAAACCGAACCGAACTACCATGGAAAATCGGAAATTATTGACCGTTGATATAGATTTTAGTATACTTGATAGATTAAATCTACACCTTCCAATCACCCTGATATATAAACTGAGACCTAAAACTAATTCACATTTCCTCTTCTCTTCTTCTTCACTTCGACAGCCCTAGCATCAGCCTCCCACCTTCTTCTTCTTCTCCGGCTGGTCAGTAGAAGACAATTCGTTCCAAATTTTTTCCTGCTTCTTCCTGCATCAGTAAAAGGTATGTGATATCTGCAGTTTTTTTATTCTCTGCTTCTTCCTGTTCACTTTCAGAGCTAACTTTACCCTACATCAACCTCTGTGATTGAATTTTGAAGCCATCTGTGTTGTCCCTTCACTTTGATTCAATCATGAAAGATTTAGATTCTCAATCAACACCAATAACAGTAAGTACTTGTACTTAGAATTTAAAAATTAGGGTTCATCTGAAATTTGAAGAACTTTAATTTGTTGTAGGTTCTCAATCTCAGTTTAATTTTAGTAATGGTGCATGTTATGTTCTGTTGTGGGTTCTTATTGGTTTCTTTCTTTTCGGAAAAAAATCATGTAAAGGCAGTAGGTTTAAAGTTTCTAATGTATGCTCTGTTGTGGGTTCTTCTTGGTTTCTCTTATTTTCTGTACTCATGGAGTTTACCATCTTGATCACCAAATTCAGCTTCAGGTAAACTCACCATCTAGAGACAGAATATCGAAATCTACTCTACATGATATGATTAAACCAGCAGTATCAGGAAACTGTTCAACAACAAAAAGTTTATTAGCTTCTCTTACTCAAGATATGATAGACTTCCCTTTAGTTTGCTGACCAATATTGTGTTAACCCATAACAAGGTTAGATAGCCCTCATGTTTCTGAAAGATAATGTATATAATATTTCTGTGTCTGTGTGTAGGTAGTCCTACATTGGAACAAATTTACTTCAATGTACTCTAATCATTTTCCCTTTTAAGCCAAGAAATATTTAGTTCAAGTTAGAGTTAGACTCATATAGTCATATATAAGCATTAGGTTTGCAAACTGAGTGGGCTCTTTTTTTGGCTATCTGTATGTTTGATTTGATGTTTGGTTGCTCATGAATCAAAATAAATACCACAATGTTAGGGGTACAACTGAAGTTGAGGCATTGATTTGTACCCAAAATTGGTTGAAGACGCCGATTGATCTTGATATTTCTTCCTTGGAATCAGAAGAAGAATTTAATTCATGCATTATTTTATTTATTTATTTATATGTAGATTTTTTGGACATTCACTATATATTATAACTAATTGTTCATGTGTTCATTTGTTTGTTGAATTTTTGGACACTCTCTCTAAGTCCAAGGTTATACATATAATAGAGGAGAATGAGGAATAATGAGTACCAAGGACCAAGGTAATTCATTTCACCAATAAATTCTGTGTTGTTCTGCATTGTTTTGTAGGTTCTGAAAAATGTCTCACTAATTATTACTAATAGACAAGATTTGCAGTATCTGTGTAAATGAAATTTGCTTAAACAATATGCAACTGGAGCTGACTATTTTAATTTGTTTATGTGCAAATGGAGCTGCACGCTAATTAGTAATTATAATTAAAGAACTTCTCTTTGTTCCGAGGAGTTACAAACTTGAGGACCTTGACTAGGAATAGTCAAATAAGATTCTTGTATTATACTGATTCACTTAGGTACCGACTCCCTATTCTTGTATTAAACTGATTCATTTAGGTTCTCTCTCAGGAAGGATTTAAATTTAGGAGATCGACAGATCGTGTCTCTGCAGTCTAGTTCCAACGACCTTTTTGCTCTGCTTAGTTTTCTTCTTTGGGAGTGCCTTCATTGCCACAGACAACAAAGATGTATGTAACTCTTTTTCTACTCTCGTGACTTGGTTCTTAAATATATCACTTTCTTAACAGAATGGTTCAGTACTCCAATGTTGAAAATATGAAATCTGATTATTATCTGCACGGTTCCTACTAAAAGGAATGAACTAATATGAATACTGGTTTTCGCATTTGCTGTATGACTCAACAGTTATCATGCTATGCATGTAATAGACAGTCAAGTCAACACTAATAAAATTTTTACTTAACTGCAATGTTGTCATGCTTATCTATTACACACAATCCTTATTGAATCTTATGCCTTGGCATTTGATGGATATCTTTCTGCCTTGTCAATTTGTTTTACTTTCTGCCTCACAGAAGCCCTTATTTGCCATTTAGACCATTGTTTGTCATGTAGGTAGTGTAGGTTCTCTATATTGATGCTACATAACAGGCCTCAGAATGCATTTCAGGAGTATGCCACTTCATTGTGATTGGATTGTCTTAGTTTGTGTAGGATCTGATCATCTAAGGTGCTAAGGTTCGGTGTTGATAGCAGACAGATTATATGAGGAGACACTGTTCTGCTTGTTCTTACAGTCATGTTGTTTGTGTTGTTTAGATTTGGGTTAATATGATTGATTGTCTTGTATGTCGTTGTATAATGTCCTCGTAACCTCATTTCCTTGTTTGAATACCACTTGACTATTTTACCAGCTGCAGAGGGCCTCATAGAGAAACAGAAGGAGATTCCCTCCTGATGGGAGTGTTTAGCTCCTCTTTTGCTTCAACTCTGTAATGACAGGACATACTTGATATAGATTATTAGTTAGAAACTAAGGGAATGGTATCTCATTTAAGAAACCACACAGTTAAAATATGCATCTAGTTTTTTTGAATGTTTATAAAGTATGAATGTGAGAATGTGAATGTCTGCAGGAATTTTATGAAATATGAATGTGAGAATGACTGTTTTTTTTTTTTTAGATTTGTATTGTTAGTTTCAGGAAACTGATATAAATAGTCGGTTAACCGAAACCGTCTGGAAAAACAGAAACCGGACAGAAACCGAACCGATGGTTACTGGTTCGGTTTTGGTAAGTTTTTGTAGAAACCGACATTACCGGTTTCGGTTTTGGTTTGACCTGAAACCGAACCGAAACCGGCCATGTACAAACCTAATAATGTTATACGTGTCGCAATAACATGGAATTAAAATTATCCACTACTATTCTCCAACATCCACCATACTCAAAAAAACCACCCATTATCAAAGATATCACTTTTGTGAACAACCACAATCATAGATTTATCTCTTGGGATCCGGACCGCTCTTTATCTAGCCTAATTTTTCTAAACCCTATTTTTTATTATAAAAAATATAAAAATGTAAAAATATTAAATAAAAAAATATAGTTTTAAATTTCGGATCTTGTTAACTAAATAAAACAATTGTTTGCATAGAAACAAGTTTTCTTTGTTTATTGTATTAAAACCAGTAATGCATTGCATTGGAAACAAGGTTTGTTGCTTTTAATACAAGAAAAACCAATGTCTAATAAATAAAAAAAAGTTTCCAATAAAATAATTCTTTTTTATTAAACATTAACATGTACTTTCTCTATCCCTACTATAAAGGTAGAATTAGTCTAATCTCTTAGATTAAGAAATTTGTTTGAATTCATAAATATCCATCTTCTTTCATATTTTACCCCTTATTCTATTTCCAACATTAAAAACATCAAATTAATTATGATGATTCTCAGGTATCATAAATAAAGATATATGTGGAAAAAACCATCTTGAAAATTGAAATTGGAATTCCATTTATCTAATGGGACAAAAAAAAATAATCAATACTCTACCTTTATAAATGAAACGGAAGGATATTCAGGTATACAAGTTGATAAAATCCTTAAAGTTTACGGATGGGAACATAATTTAAATTAGGTAGGATAATTTAATACTTTTAGTCTTTTATCATTTTTAGGCACCTATTATCTTTTGCCCCTATCTGGGAATAAATTAGTAGACCCAAATAAATTGGGCATTCTTTTATATACTCCGAGAAATACTAGCAGTTTCCTCATTAGTTAGTTATGTTAGTTATTATTCGGTTAACATGAAAATCATGAAATTGTTTTAAATTTTTGATACCAATACCCCTTTTAAAAATTTATTATATAACCGCATATAAATATAAGAGAATAATATAAGAACAAAATATATTTTTTTGACAATTCAATATGGTATGGAAATCAATCAGAAAAATATGAAGATTGAATTAGTTATCTAGCCCATGAAATCAACAAATAATATAGCTGATGCCCAAGATGAGATCAACAGATTTAATTGGTTAGCTAGCCGCTAGCTAAATATGATTCATTGTATTTTCCTAATAATGAAAGTTATATGATGTTTTGATAAAAACATTAGTATAATCCCATCAGTAATGCATGGGGGGTGGAGGGTTATGGTATCAACTATCATTAACGGTCTAACAATATCTTCTTTCTTCTTCTTTCTTTCATGGTCTTCAACAATCTCCACCTAAAACCACCAACGAAAATTAGTATATACACCGCCAACAACAAGATAACAAGTTTTTTTTTTTCAATCGAAAATTGATTTGATAAAAAAAATAAAAACTAAAAAGAGTTATTTGCGATGTTGGGTTTTGTTGAAGAAAATAAAAGGGGTTTTTTGAAATCAAAGTTTTATATTTTGATGGGTTTATAGTGAAGTTAGATTTTATATGGTTGATGAGTCTCCTCCAAGAACTCTAGCGCCCAGTTTAGAGAGACAAAATACAAAGTCTATATGTTTCTGAAAGAATAGATTTCGTGTTATATAAAGTCGGTCAACTTAAATGACTGACCACTAGACATTTCATAGGATAAGTATAACATGATATATAAGATAAGCTTGTCTCATTGAAGTTTATCTCAAAGTGATAAAGTTTGTCAACATAAGGAAACGTCCCACTAACTAGTGGCATGTCCATGTTTAACATCCATAAATTGTACTTTTCCATGGGTCTATATATACCTCCACAAGTTGTACTGTTCGAGAAACTCTCGATAATAATAATATACCTCCCTTTTTTATCCTTCAATTAATAGTGTATATATACTTAGTTTCTATGTTTACTTATTTCCAATATCAGTACTCACCATCCATGACTAATTAGTAGTTTACTACTCGAACTAAATGCTTTCTAATACGTTATCATCATGAAGATCTCGTGACGACAAGTAATTATTACGCTCGACTTATTAAATCAATTTTTGGTCAAATTGGTGGAGAGCGACGATCATAGAGATGTCGATTATTCTTCTTTTCTAACATTCTTTACTTTTTTTTTATTAAAAAAGATTCTAATCATTTACTTACTTATATTATATTTGTTGTGCTCAGGATATCAACATGGATTATGGTTTCAATTTGTGAAATCAAAATTGAAATTTATATCAATTAAGGCACATATATATCAGCTCGATATATATATATTAATTTGTATCCCTGGGTAAGTATGTGAAATGTGAGAATTGCAACTCAATGAATTTTAATAATAATCTTGTGCTTTACATCTTTCTTATGGTACTAATGGTTTCAATACCGGTAAAGCGAGAAATTGTCGTATCCCCAAAGGATGACGTAAATTTGAATTTTCTCTGCTCTAATAATCTTCGAAAAATTAGACATTCGACTAGAAGCTGGAATATGACGTGGCATCATGTGGAATCAAAATGCGCGCTCCTCTAGTTGTTCGGTCCCGGAAGTGACCTGGAACGAACTGCTAGCCGGTCAATATCAGTGGTTCTTGGAGTAACTTGTTACTGATATTGAGGCAATTTTGCCATAAATATGTCCATGTGCACACTTGTAAATTGATATTTCGTCGACCCTGAAGGTGACGAAAATGAAGATTTATTGGTATGATGTTGGTACCATATGTGTTTGTATTGTTATGTGTCTCTTTTACATTAAATTTTGTTTTAATTACTTGTTTTGTAAATGATGGATTCTGAAGCAATTCATAAGATGTTGTAGACTCCAGAAGCATTCCAACAAGAAACGTATGATTTCCTGTAGTAATTCAAAATATTATGGGTTCCAGCAGTAATCCATAAAATATGGACCCCATAAGTGGTTATACGAATATTTGGATTCAGGGATAACCATAAAATTTATGGGTTTTGGGATAACCCATGGTTACCAAAATATTTTTTTTAATGACTTTGTTATTTTTCTCTAGTCTATCAGGATATGGATTTCAGAAGTAAAACTATCCAGTACTAAATAAACGATAGAGATATCTGTCTCAAAGACAACAGAACAACAAATATAAATTTCCGAACCCTTTTATAGCTTTATAGAGGTTTAAGAAAATGTGAAATACCATTTCAGATATAGCAGTCCTACTGTTTTTAGGTTTTGAATTGGTTTCCATAAGTTTACCAGCAGAAATCTCTAGAAAGCTTTCTAAATTTCGTACCAACATATCGTGTACGAATTTACTTGTGGCTTTCATAACTTGCTGAGTTTTCCTGCTGTAAAATCATTACTCAATACTCATGTCCAAGTTAGAAAGACCAGAATTTTATAATTGGGTCCGGTTCTGGTCAAGTGATACTTGGGTGGAACCAAATCTATTGACAGTCTTAATGTTACTCCAATGCATAAATTATGGTCAAATTCCATGCATAAAATGGTGTAAAACATCAAAGTGATTATACTTACTAGATAAAAAACCTAGACATAAATTAGGATTATAAAAATTACATATTCGGTAAAAATAAAATAAAAACTATAATTTTAAAATAAATATTAAATTAGATCATTTCAGTTCTAAAATATCTCCACAAATGTCCAACCCATAAATAATATATCTTTCATTTTATTTTATTTTGCTTTTTCTCTTCTTTGATTTCTTCTTCTTCCATCGCCTTCTCCTCCTGATGGGATTTTAGATTACCCTATATAAAATAACCGCAATCGCACGGCGTCTAACTAGTGGAATACGGCAAGTAAGGGTCGAACCCATAGGGAGCGGGAAAATACTACAATCAATATCTCAATTAACTAATCAAGAATAATATTTTTGGGATTTTTAGGTTTATGAATAAAATAATAAAACAAACTAAACTAATAAAAATAAATCAAATGAGAGAAACAGTAAACAAGGTTTTCAGTATCCACCAATATTTCTATTTAATTACTGAAGTGAAACATAACTCCTGAATATTCATCTATTGTTCGTTCTATCGACATCACCTATTGTATGTATTAGAGTCGCAAATGTCACTGGGACGCCCTAAGCAGGGCACATCAAAAGCCCTAAGTCTCATGCATACACCATCAAATTGTGTTAGCGAGAAAATAATACGAAACTAATTATAGGTTCACAAATAATATCTGGTTCTTCTAAGCACACCACATCTAAGGATTTAACCCAAGCATGAAATATCAAATAAGTAGACAAACATATTTGATATCCTATTAATTCTGCGCAGAGGTTACTGTATTGTACAGAACCGGTGAAGCAACAAATAATTTTTCATTAAATCAATAAATTAAAATCATGGAATTAATCTATTAAAATCATAATAGTGTGTATCAAATAATTCAATTTAATTGATCTAAACTTTTAAGTGGTTTCAACATTAAACCATAGTTACAAATTAATTAGCGAGAAATGGAGTTGGGTTTCTCAAAATCCATAAAAATAATTAAGAAAAATAGAGAGAGAAAAGATTGAACCCTTTTTGATTTCTGCTCCTGTATCTCTCTCCTACTTCTGTTAGACGCCTCCAACAACAATCTTCTCTTCCTCCAGTACCGTCGGCCGCTCCCAGAAAAACCTCAGACCGAACTCCTCCCTACATTTCCTACTCCACCGTACAAGCCTCTTCATTTCCTTCCAGCCTATGACCTAGCTTCTACCCTAGGTTGTTGTCTCTCCCCAACTGTACACCTCCGACAGCCCCCAACTATCGCCTCTCTCTTCCCACTGTCACATAGCCTCCCCAGCTTCCCATTCTCTTAATTTCACTTTTCTATATATAATAAAGAAGAAACAAGACCTACTTCTCACCTTACCTATTCTACTCCCTAGGTATAGGTCTCCTCTCTAGAAATTCTTCCTCTTTCCCACGTGGTGTACTTGTTCCCTCTCACTTCCTTTTGACTTCTTCTAAATATCTCACGTGAATGGATGAAACTCACCCATCAACAGACTTTGTCCCAGCTATTCTTTCTCAATCACTCTCTTTTACTTTCTCCTATCACATGCTTGTCCTCTTCTTTCATCTTTGACCCATCACGTGAAGCAATAACCCAACATCTTCTCTCCAATTCTTTTCTAGCTCACGTCTCCATCAAAGACCAAAATGAACTACTCCGTATTTTGTTTCCTAAAAGCCAAACCTAGCCTTCCTCTTCTTAATTCACATGTGTACCCATGTTCTCCAACTTCACAAGCCACTAACCGTCCAGCCTCTTTCTTAACGCCAATCACGGCTAACAAAACAGGTTCACCTACTTCCATTTTTTACGTCAGCCAACACCATCATCTAACCCAACCATGACACGTCCCTTATTCCCTCTCATCTCTAGAGAGTCCACCAATTAGCCGTTTTAGCCATGTTTAATTTATAGCTTCGAATTTTATGCGAACCACCTATAAATAATAAAATGGTACAATTAATACAATTATGAGTACTAACATATATAAATTAAAAGGTAAATATGTATGAATTATGGCCCTATCAAATACCCTCAAACCTATATTTTGCTAGTCCTTGAGCAAAACTAATTTAAAATAAAATAAAAATCCTAACTCACTTTCGCAGGAATCGCGACTACATTTAGCGTATGTAATAAGCCTTTAAACCCATAAGTGGCCTTAGCGGACGAGTTTTGTCTCGTGAGGGTTTACAAGAGATATACCCACAAAACCTTTACTCCAAATTTTTAGTTACATGTGAACGATTTAGGATAAACACTAAACAAGCTATTTAGTTGGCGTACTAAATTCTTCGACTATAAGAATCATTACCTGTATGAATCCAATTGATGTACACGAGTTTGCACTCAGCGTACTAATATTCATATAAGAATGAAAACTCTACTCAAATAATCATCAAACATCCAAAATTGGATATAATTCACATTGCTCGAAATCAATCAAATTCAAACACAGGGATAGATTAGAAGATGAAAATAGAAGTAATGAATGGTGCATATGTTGACTAAGGTGAACGATGTTTCCCAAAATATTAGTATAAAGTCCGGCTCGGATTCTCATATTTTTATTATTATTTATATACATAATATTCTTTTTTTTTCCTCTTTTTTTTTCATTTTTTTTATGACTACATGATTAGATCTTTCGAATCCAAGCGCATGCTCGTTTTTCAGCAGATTACATGATAGTTCCCATGGATCCTGCATTCCACGCTTGCTTAGGCGACGGAGACAGGGAGAACACACACATGTTGTTATCAAAGTGTCATTTTTTTTTTCTTTGATAAAATTAAAATTCTAAAGCATCCGAGCTATGACCTTATGGAAATACTAGAGCCCCACCAAATCACTTAGAGAAACATAAGATTGCAAAAATAAAAACAGAAAGTGATATGGTTATGATGATTCCGAGATATGCTTGTTCAATGATTATCATGCTATTTCTAACACCTGAGTGCATTCAAATATGAATAGACCATTCAGCTGGGTACACCAATTCCTACAGATAAGAGCTATGTCTCCATCTACCTAGAGTGGTTAGTCTTATCCTGAATAATTCACAAGTTTCTAAATTTCGGAGTTTCTTTATTGGCATTAATTTTCTGAAACTCTACCCCCAAACCTAAATTTAACATTGTCCTCAATGTTTCAAACCGTGCAACCTATAATGGTATGCAATAGATATAAATAAGAGAAACAAATAAAAATTAAAGAGAAGGGATTGGAACGTCTCACCTGATTGACGCAAGAAAAACAGTATTCCCTGTCACACACATCAAACGATAGTAATAACAAAGAACACTAAAAATAAATAAAAATAAACAAAAGTCCTAAAAAGAAAATAAAAACAAGAAAATAAAAATCTACCTACTGGATATGTACAGAAAGGAACCCCATACGCTAACAACCTGAAATTTGGGGATCAACCCAAAATACAATATATACAAATGACAGTTTCACAATTATATCATGGTAACACGGAGAAACTGAAACTATCAAAAATAGAGGATTACCCCCAAACCAAGTTTTTACTACACTCGGAAGTGCGTAAAGAATAAAATATGGGGATAATATTGGGGAAGTATTGATTGGTTCATGCACAGTGTCAGGAATAGGAAAGTCCTCTGGGTATTTGGATGCAAAGTAATCGAATAAAACTTTTGAAGCACATAATTCTAACCCTAAATTAGGTAACTCCTGGAAGTCAATGGGTTTAGAAACAAACTCTAAGTCGTTAAACTTAATTAAAGTTTCCTCGGAATTAACACATACATCATTACCAGGTTTACGTTGCCATTTTCCATAATCCAAAACGGGTACAGAATCTAACAACGCATTAACTTCTTCATAATACCTATCCTCATCGTAGTAGGCTCCAAAATGGGCCAAGCAGACCTCTAACGGATCATTAGTGCTAGAATCAATCATACAAACAGACTCCATATATACAAAAGAAAATAATTAAAAAAAAAATTGTTCATACCCTTATAATTGGAACGGAAGAGTTCAAAGAACTCAACTAAGTATTTTCCCACTTTGAAAAGCAATACTAGAACCTCGTATCAACATTCACAATTTAGGGTAATGAGCGTCAAACCTGTCAAAATCGTTCAATATATAATTCACAATCAAGAAACCTGTGAATATTTTGCAGCAGACGAATTTTGTTGAGCTAGACGACCAGGAGAAACCCCAAAGGTACCTGAAATAAAATTCTAAGACACAAAACTAGTCAAAAAGAACTAAAAATCCTAAAAAAATAATATACAAAATAAAAAAAATGAATAAAATAAAAACCTAAACTACGATTAGAAAATCAAAAATACTAATTACAATATTCTACAAGCGCTCCCCGGCAGCGGCGCCAAAAATTGATGGGATTTCAGATTACCCTATATAAAATAACCGCAATCGCACGGCGTCTAACTAGTAGACAACGACAAGTACGGGTCTAACCCACAGGGAGCGGAAAAATACTGCAATCAATATCTCAATTAACTAATCAAGAATAATAATATTTTTGGGATTTTTAGATTTATGAATAAAATAATAAAACAAATTAAACTAATAAAAATAAATCAAATGGGAGAAACATTAACCAGGGTTTTCAGTATTCACCAATATTTCTATTACTGAAGTGAAACATAACTCCTGAATATTCATCTATTGTTCGTTCTATCGACATCACCTACTATATGTATTAGAGTCACAAATGTCACTGGGACGCCCTAAGCATGGCGCATCAAAATCCCTAAGTCTCATGCATACACCATCAAATTGTGTTAGCGAGAAAATAATACGAAACTAATTATAGGTTCACAAATAATATCTGGCTCTTCTAAGCATACCCCATCTAAGGATTTAACCCAAGCATGAAATATCAAATAAGTAGACAAACATATTTGGTATCCTATTAATTATGCGCATAGGTTACTGTATTGTACAGAACCGGTGAAGCAACAACTAATTTTTTATTAAATCAATAAATTAAAATCATGGAATTAATCTATTAAAATCATAATAGTCTGTATCAAATAATTCAATTTAATTGATCTAAACTTTTAAGTGGTTTCAACATTAAACCCTAGTTACAAATTAATTAACAAGACATGGAGTTGGGTTTCTCAAAACCCATAAAAATAATTAAGAAAAATAGAGATAGAAAAGATTGAACCCTTTTTGATATCTGCTCTTGTATCTCTCTCCTACTTCTGTTAGACGCCTCCAACAACAATCTTCTCTTCCTCCAGTACAGTCGGCCGCTTCTAGAAAAACCTCAGACCGAACTCCTCCCTACGTTTACTACTCCACCGTACAAGCCTCTTCTTTTCCTTCCATCCTATGACCTAGCTTCTACCCTAGGTTGCTGTCTCTCCCCAACTGTACCCTAGGTTGCTGTCTCACGTGAATGGATGAAACTCACTCATCAACAGACTTTGTCCCACCTATTCTTTCTCAATCACTCTCTTTTACTTTCTCCTATCACATGCTTGTCCTCTTCTTTCATCTTTGACCTATCACGTGAAGCAATAACCCAACATCTTCTTTCCAGTTCTTTTCTAGCTCATGTCTCATCAAAGACCAAAATGAACCTACTCCCTATCTTGTCTCCTAAAAACCAAACCTAGCCTTCCTCTTCTTAATTCACATGTGTACCCATGTTCTCCAACTCCACAAGCCATTAACCGTCCAGCCTCTTTTTTAATGCCAATCACGGCTAATAAAACAGGTTCACCTACTTTCATTCTTTACGTCAGCCAACACCATCAGCTAACCCAACCAAGACACGTCCCTTATTTCCTCTCAACTATATAGAGTCCACCAATTAGCCTTTTTATCCATGTTTAATTTATAACTTCGGATTTTATGCGAACCACCTATAAATAATAAAATGGTACAATTAGTACAATTATGAGTACTAACAAATATAAATTAAAAGGTAAATATGTATGAATTATGGCCCTATCACCTCCCCCACCAACACCACCAACAACTCATTCTCTTTCCCACACCATGTTTAGATCCCCCACCAACCACCAACGACTCATTTTCTTTCTTACACCATCTGCTACCACCAAACATATTACCATGTTCGATTCCTCCACCCACAACACCTCCTGCTCTTTTCTCCCACTACCATATTTAGATGCACCACCAATAACACCTCTGCCTCCTCCTCCCCCTCTCTCACCACCACCACTAGCACCTCACTCACACACCACCACCAAAACCACTATTATGATCTTATACAAACACGACATCTTCCTCTTTTCAATTTATAATTACTATATAACAAGTTGAATCACCAGAAATGATGATACATCGTCATCGTCATCGTCGAAGTCAATGTTGTGTTGGTGAAATGACAAGTTTATGTTGTAACCAAGTTTGGTTTCAACATACTTTGACAAAATTAAACAATGTTGTGTTTTGCAGGTGAAACAGTAAGATTACGTTGAAACTAAATTTGGTTTCAACTAATTTTTGTCTATTTGTTTTCTTCGTAAAACCAATGTTTGATGGTGAAACAGTAAATTTATGTCGAAAACAAATTTGGTTTCAACTAATTTTTTCCTAGCTTTTGTCGTTGAAACCAATTTTGTTGATGATTCGGTAAGGTTATGTTGAAAGCAAGTTTCAACTGTCCGAAAGAAGAAGACAAATCTGACTTAGAGCTAACGTGGTGGTAGTGGTGATTATGAGGTGGTGGCGGTTATAGAAAAGGTAGTAGTGGTGTTCGTTGTGGAGGTGGTGACGGTAGTGGTGGTGGTTGCAGAGGTAGTGTTGGTGGTGGCGATGTGCTTGTTGGTGGTGGCGATGCTGGTTGGTGGTGGTGGTGGTGGTGCTGATGATGATAGTGGTGTGAGTTGGTGGTGGTGAGGTGGTGTTGGTATTGACGGTAGTGTCGGTGCTGGTTGGATGTGGTGTTGGTTGCTGGTGGTGATGATGGTGGTAGTGCTGATAGTGGTGGTGGTGCAAAGAGAAGAGAGATTTGGTGGTGGAGTCGTTTTTTATTTTTGTTGAGATGATTTAAACTAGGAATGTGTTAGTTTAGACATATTATATAATGGGTGAGGATATGAACCCAAACCCGCCAATCCGATCCAATCCAATCCACCCGGATATGAATGTATTTTTAATATCCACTAAATAATAGATTGGGTGCGGATGCGTTGGACACCCACACCCACACCCACTATGTTTAAGAGTAAATATTTTTTTTAATAAAATACAGAGAAACATATTGTATTTTGAAGGTACCCAATAACTTTTAATGTTTACATTCTAACCTAGTTGTGCTGATGAATCAAATTTGCAAGCAAGCAGTACTGAAAATACTCTTTGAATTTTACTTTTTGTTATTGGGATGGCATTATTATAATTTTAACATTGTTATATTGTAACTTAATATATCCTTTAAATTTTAGTAATATAATGTTTAAATTAGTATTTTTTGTTAACATGTTAACTATTTCTACTTTTCCTAATAAAAAACATAAAATCTGTGGATTTACCCGCATCTAATCTGCCCATCCGTCCATCCATGAATGTCAAATTCACAGGTGATAAATTGGGCATGGATACAAATTTAGCACTCATCATTTTGATGGATTAGACTTGGGTGACACCAAATCCACGGATTCCACATGTTATTCATCTCTATAATTTAGAGGTTTTGTGGATTATTTATTTATTAAAATTTTTATAATAGGAGGTAATGGTTTATGGGCCTAGTCCACGGACTTAAGTGAAGGAACGTGTGAGAGTTGGCACGCAAGCACCCTTATGCTATTAGTAAACTACGCTCAAGGAACAAACGCATCATGTCTCATGAAATCTTCCAAATTCCTACAGGATACAACCAGCATAGAGAATTGCTTCTCTGAGATCATTAAGATGCAAAGATGAGGCTATATACTCCCTCCGTTTCTGGAAAGAGGTAGTAGTATAGACAGGGTCACAGTTTTCCTTCTCTGGTTTACATTTTGCAGCTCCTAAGCAGATGTTGACATCAGTTGTACAAAGAGGAGAGCTTGATGCAAAGCAGATAGAGGAAGGTTCAAATTTCGATTTCAGAGTGTTACAGGCATCAATTACATGGCAGTTTCGCAATGCCGAAAGATTTGATTAATGCTGATGGAGTATACTTTATGTTACATGCAAAATCCCTTGAATTAAAAACACTAGTACCAGCTGTAAGATAGTTTCATGAAAACCTCTCTTAAGTGAAACTGAAGACCCATAAGCTATCATAATCGGGAATCTACAAGTTCCAACAGATGGATCTTCATCTGTAACTATTGCTGCCCCTGCAAAATCACAATCTGAATACTTCTGATTTCCTACCTGATAATACATATTGAATGCATATGAAACGTTGCCACGAACATCCAAACGGTTACAAGAAGACCCATAACCAAGAGCTGTGCAATCAGAGTGTTCACAAGCGTAATCAACACTTTCACGCAAATCCTTAAAGTCACTGACTAAGTAGTCATCATTGAAAACGCACCAAGCTTTCGGAAAGTATTTAACATTTTTCGCTCCGATCAATTCCTTTTTGTCTGAGTTCCTTCCTGATAAATCTAATTGGTATTTCCCTTTTCCGTCAAACTCAAACATCCCCCAGTGTCTCTCAAAGCTACCTGGTGCAATACTTTTAGCACTTTCGTCGATTAGACTAAAGAGATAAACGTCGATCTTGCCTTTTCTAACTGGAGATCCTTTGCCGCTCAAAACATGTTTAAGCAATCCCTGATTGAATCTCTTTGCATTAGCAATATTTGCATGCTTGTGACCATCAGTCGGCCATCCAACTTCACCTATTATGACCGGCATATCAGGGTAACCAGCTCTTTTCAACGCCCATATGAGAGTATCAAGATTTGCATCGAACACATTCGTGTAATTAATACGTCCGTCAATCAGAGGTTCGTTTGTTCCATCAAAGAAGGCGTAGTCCATCGGGAAGTGCTCGTCGCTGTAGAGACTAAGGAACGGATATATATTAACAGTGAAAGGTGCTTCATTGTCATAGAGAAATTGGATAATTTGGGTTGTAAGGTTACGTATATCTGGTCTAAAATCTCCAGCCGAAGGAACTGGAGCAGAGTTAGGTGAATTGTAGATATCAGCGTTGAAAGGAACTGTGGCTTTGATCCGAAAGCCCAAACCAGCATCATAGAGTGCTTGCTGGATGTTCTGCAATGCTGGCATGGTTACATCCAAGAAGGTGTCGTTATAGGTTGCGAGAAATGGCTCATTTCCTACTGCAACATACCTGCAACAAAGACAAGCAATATCACGAAACTATGTTAGATTTCTCTCCTTCAGATGTAAACAACAACACTGCCAAAAGATATTAAAAAACTCCAATAAACTCCAACACTGTCAATGATGGCTGATACAGTCAGTAAGTAAACAACATAGTATCTGTAAGCAAGAGAGTTGGCTTTAGTTTCTAAAATCTCAAAAAGAATACAAACACCACAAGAGAATACGCTTACATACGAACATATCACTACGATGTACAAAGCCCATCGCCCTGAACAACAAACATCAATTCGACCAGTACAAAAAATATATAAGAATCCATTTTTTTGTACACTTCAAATGAGCTAATAATAATCCGAAAAGACCAGTTTAAGCAAACATTATGAAACAAATTGGAAATCCCACAACAGATTCAAAAAGGAGAGAGAGAGAGAGAGAGAGAGAGAGAGAGAGAGGTAGAGGTAGATTACTTGATGTTGACACCACCTTCGAAGCTATAAATGGTGACATTCTTTTCAACCCAAGCAGCAGCAGCTTTAGAATTTCTACTAATAAGATCCAACATATGATTAGGTATAGCAACCATAACTTCTAAATCTTTACCAATTAAAGCTCTCATAATATTTTCTTCAGCTTCAAATAGTTTAACTTTCTTGAAACCATTATCTATAAGCATTTCAACTACCATCTCTGGTGGTAATTGATGTGTTGCCATTGTACCCCAATTCACTCCAATACTTGCTACATTCATAACCATGCTACTCATAAACCATAAAAACAAAATCAACAACACATTTTTATTCATCATATCTCTTTTTGAACTTCCCATTTTCCTGCTTTTCTTAGTTTTTTTCTTTCTTTCACTGTCTTTTTCTTTCTCTGTCTCAACTTTTTAGTCTGTTCTAGCATCTTATTCTTATTCTGGTCATACATTTTTTGCTTGGAATTCTTGTCAGATTTTTCTGTCAGTCTTTCTGACCCTGTAACAGATGTTCAAGAACTCTCAGTCAGGCGGGAAAACAGTCTTGGTCCAAAAACTGTCAGGCACTCGAGCTTCAACTTGGAACGATTTTTTTTTACTCTAGAACTAAATGGACCTAACTGAACGCAGTCTTGCCTGTTAAATGCAACACCCAGCCCTCTAAACGAGACTTTCTGTTGGTAAGACCTTTCTTTAGATTGCACCATTTTCTATGTAGTTGTGGAAAATTTTAAAAATGTCTAAAAAAATTCCATTAAAAACAAAACAGTTGAGGTTATTCTTGGTAATGGTTTACAACTTTACAGGATGAAAGAACTTGTCTAAAAGGAAAAATAAGCAACCATAAGATTCATTCTTTCATTAGAACTGATTACTCAAAATTGGAATATAAAGTAGCTTTTCAAAAATCTTCTTTCTGATGTGATTGTTAAACAGAAAGTGTTACAGTCAGGCCATCCTGCTAAACCCTGACACAAATTCTAACCCTATCACATGAATATGTCTAGGTTGTGCAGTTTACAGATTACTACTTTATTGACCACATGACCATGAATAGAGAAGCTGAAAGGGCAAAGTCATTAAACAAAATCTAAAAGCTCATACTACCACTTGACAAAACTTTGTTCATTTGTATACTTGGCTCAGCAATTTTAATTTGGTTTCCTGCCTCTCTACATTGATATGATGTGGATGTAATCACACCCCCTACCTGAATGCTGAAACAAATGTATGACTCATGCAAAGGTTACTTCTGAGTGTCGAACGATTCAACTACACAGATTCAACGGGCTTGAGATCATCGGTAAAACATGTTTCCTCTGGCAGCCGAAAACTTAAGCAAAACATAGCCTGCACCATATAACAGAATCTTAATTGCTTGGAATTTGACAGTTTAAACATAGACAATAGTTTAAATTGTTCTGCTCAACCCCTTGAGCTTAGAATAAAATAACATTTAGAACACTAGATGACTGTTTATCGAAAGCATATATAGCTAAAATAAACATTGCATTTAATTCACTAGTTGCACACCTACGTTATAAAAAAAGGTTGTCCTAGGCTATTATACCCTGAGGAACTTTAACAAAACCAGAATTAAATGTATAACATTTGTTAAAAACCTCGGGATATGTAAGTAATTTTAAGCTGTGACCATATGTGCAACAAATAGAGATAAGAACAGGGCCAAAAAAACATTTAATCAGGTATGAGTATTTTAGGAATTACGGTTATCAATTAACAACATCCAGATGATCAATGCAGAAATTGGTGATTGATCACAGCCTAACGGCTGAAGTCAACAAAATGAAGAAAAAAAAATACAGGTTAAAGCACCCGCTGATTTGTACCTTGTTAGGAGCAACATCCCTAACTCTATGAAATGTATAGTTTTGTATCTTAGCATCCAAATAAGACTCTGCTTCCTGCAAGAAAGATGAATAAAATAAGTTAGACTACGTTAAAAAATACAGTAATTCTATCAATGAAGCTGGAAATCTCTCTTCTTGTTCCAATATTAAGCATGCTGGGAAAACCAAATAGTTGAGAATTGAAACAAGGCATATGATAATATATTGACAGCATAGATTGAATGCTCACACAATCATTATAAGAGATAACTCACAGAAATTATTGATTCTTGTGTTTCAATTGAGCGTATGAAGCAATAACAGTGAATCCAAGGAAATGGTCCTTTCCAATATTTCTTTCGGATAAGACCCTTCAAAGCATCTGCCAGAATGTTATATAAGAAGTGTAAGGTAAGAATCAAAGGTTCAAAAAGGAACTTCAAATAAATCAATTATAAAGTATCACACATGACTACAAAAAAGTGAACCGCTAGGTATCATCACTGATAAGTTTCATAGACCACATATTTAGTCCACCAAAGTGGCTAAAACTACCCAAAACCATAAAATAGACCACTGACTTACCCAGAAATTGTAATGCAGAAGCAGGGAGATTCATAATCACGTGGTCAACATGCTCCCATGTCTTTGTATTACACAATATAGAACTTCTCAATCTCTTGTTTTTTCCATGCTTTCTCCCACCGGGTGCACTAGCTTCACTATTGACCACACTTTCGGAGGAGGGTCTTTTCGCAGCAGCAACAGCCTCTACATTTGTGCATGAGCCTTCAACGCTTTCATGATTCTGGAAGTTGCTATCTAAATTTCCTGTCATGTCTGCAGCAGAGCATATGAAAGTTAAATACAGTTCTTGTTAGGAAAAGTTATAGAGAGGCAAACATAATACCTTTAGACATTCCATTTTCAGAAGCTGCCCTCCCATTAGAGGTTACATTATCTGCATCACAAGCTTCAAGCACAGAAACCTCAACTTCTGATTTAATCTCACTAGCTGGAGCTGCCATTAGATCAGAAACAAACGCTCTTGCGTCCATATTGTATGCACGTAGATAATCGTCAACCTTGTTGACCTCCGCATTAATCTTCAAATAGCGAATGCTTTCTGGGTTTAAGTCGTTTGCAAATACCGCACATCCTTTTTGTGCAGCAGGAATGGCAAAAGGGCCAATACCAGCAAACATGTCACAAATGACTTCTCCTGCCTTGAACTGAGAAACCAATCGAATGTGCTCATGTTCCAGCCTTGAATTCCAATAAACCAGACCGTAATCAAGCTTGAACGTTGCTCCATACTGCTTGACTTCTGTATCCATATCAGCGATGCCAGCTAATACTTCAAACTTT
The DNA here is from genome assembly GCA_023531435.1 of Papaver californicum. Lineage (NCBI taxonomy): Eukaryota > Viridiplantae > Streptophyta > Magnoliopsida > Ranunculales > Papaveraceae > Papaver > Papaver californicum. The sequence continues at coordinate 323,970 of JAJJMC010014687.1, read as the reverse complement.
GGTACACGGAACTCGTTTGAAATGCTACCTACTTTATTAACAACAGTTTTGATTTTTGGCTGATTTTTCTGATGAAACATGTAAAAGTTCAGAAAACATGCACTAGATGAACTCCCATAACAAGGTTAGTCAAAGGCTAAACAGTTAATAGAATAGTTAAAAAGGTAAGTTAAATTTAGAAAAGACAAACATCCTCTCTCTCCTGGGGGATGCCATAAGTTGTATTATTGCTTACATGCTAACAGTTACAGAGGTTTAGGGCTGCAATGAACCAATACGAGTTGGATTTTCCATCCGACTATGACTAGGCCAGATGGAATGAGGGACAGAACAACAAGTTCAGGCTCAATCCCTATGTGACCAAGCCAGAAAAGCCAGTGGGTCGTCCCACCACCAGCATAATGGCAGCTATATGAGTGGTATGATTATGATATGAGGGAGGCAATCACAGAATATATCACTACGTAACAAAAGATCAGAATAGATATGAATCTCAATGGAAAAACAAATTCTAAGGGTTCAACATTTGTGATGGCATGATCCATTATTAACAATATAGGGTCAGAAAATGTAAAAGCGGAGATTCCTTTTTGACAGTTAGATACTACATGAAAGCTAGCATGTTCAAACTTACATCATAGATAACTTTAGCAATAACATCCTTGTAAGGAAGCAGATCACCAGGTATATTCAGATGCGCTACATGACCTGAATGAACAAGAAAAACTGTTAGATTAGTCCATTGACATATCTGCCCTAAAGTATCAGACACGGTAAAGGACATAGTGAACATGAATGGGAAGGCACACATAATAAAAGATTCAGAAAACCATTATAAAAATAATAGAACACATGAGAGTACTTAACTATTGTCTCAAAAGATGAAGGTACCTCCACTCCAGGAGGAAGTATCTGCTTCAAAATATGATCTAGAGACATAAAACAATTTGGATTTTCAGAAACATTAAGCGAAAAGGGTAAACGAATCAGTAAACTACTAAAACTATTGTCAGTTACAACTAATGTTAAGGTCATAAGTTCAAACCTTCTTTCCCAAAATGAATTATATGGTAGAAAAGGTACTATGGCGAGAAAATGAATCATGCATTACTTTTGAAAGAGAACACAAACTGACCTGCACCCCAGTAGGAATACCCTAGTGTCGTTGAGTAGGGCACTACTTCAATGTTACATAAGCTTTTCAACGCATCGAGAGCCTTTTCGGGAATGCCAAATAAGTCTGTTTCAAATCAAGAAACATTCCTAGTAAGATCAACTTATATATAACACATAAATTTCACAAATAGAAACTAAATGAATTTTGAAAATTTCTTACCAGGATTTTGAATCTGTTCGGATAATATCAAAAGTCTGTTCTTTTCGCATGATGGGTCTTCTGCTACTGGCTTAACACGCGGCTTATCCAGCATATATCTTCAAAACATAATCCACAATAACATTCATCAATTGGAAGTAAATCTATACTCAAAATCAATGCGAGTTTTTGAGACAAAAATTTAATTAAAAAAATTATTGAACTATTACCCGTTTAGCATGCGAGTAGCAGTCTTGCAGTGTTCTCGAGGAATTCGAAGTGCCCATAGTTGAAGTTGTACGTTAAACTTACTTTCATCCAACAACATTGCAATTTTTTTTTACAGTACTAGTTTAACACCTGCAATTGCAGCAACTCAATTCACTTATACAAAGAAAGGATATTACTTAAAAACCCTAAAAACGTAAGTTCTAAATTACTTATCCTGTAAAGCTAACATAAAAAATGAATGAAAAAGTAGGGTTGATTATGCTAAGAAACAGATTGTAAATCAATACCTTGTTACCTATGTTATTGTAAACTTGAGTGAATCCAGTATAAAACTTTGAGAGTAGTAGTAGAGAACTAGAAAAGAAGAAGAGGAAAGGCTGCTGCACAGCGGGAAGTTAAACAAGGGCAAAATTGGGTCTAATAGCACCCACGTTAATGATTAATAGCACCCCGCGTTACAGCATCCAGGCAGGGGCTGCCAGGAGCATTAACTCTTGTAGTTGAGAAGCCCTAAATTGTGTTTCTCCAGAGAAAAACAACAAAGAAAATGGTTTCTCTGCGTTTCCCTTTCTCGTTTTCTCAGCCCCCAAAAAACAACCCTAAAAAGCCCCATGAATCTTTCTCTAGAGCAGCCATTGCTGCTGGTTCAATTGCAGCAGTTACATTAGGTTTTGGAATTGGAATGGGTGTAGCCATTTCACAGAATAAGAAAACAAATCCATTTGATGTCTTTATCTCTCACTTGTCTTCTTCTTCTCATCCTTCTCCGTTGTGGGGTTCTCTTTCATTAACTTCTGGTGGTGAGACTGTAACTGATTCCAAAACTGGGTTTCCATTTCCCGCCATTTTGAATGATAATAGACGACTCCTTGGAATTGGGTTACGAAGAAAAGTTCTCTTTGGGTTGAAGAATATTGATGTCTACGCATTTGGTAAATATCCCTCACTGTCCCCCTCTCTCTCTCTGTAAATGTTGGAAATTTTCACTGCCCATGTCGTGAATTTCTGTACACAGCATGTATATAAATGAATTTAGTCGTTTAAAACAAGTGTATCTGATAAATCCTTTGTATTGAAATCAACTCAAGTGTCTTATTACCTTTGTAGGTGTTTATGCCGATGATAGGGAGATAAAGAAATTGTTAACTGATAAGTATAGCGAGTTTTCGGCTTCTGAACTCAAACAAAACAGTAAACTTAATGAGGATATCATGGAAAAGGATATATGTATGACTGTTAGGCTTCAGATAGCTTATGGAAGACTAAGTATTCGTTCTGTACGAAATGCTTTTGAAGACTCCGTTGGAAACAGACTCAAGAAATTCGGCGGTGCAGATAATGCAGAATTGCTTCAGAGGTAACCATCTCAATCTCAACGAGTTTGTGTCTTTAGCAATGTGTTCATGTAGGTTTAACTTGGTTTTAATGTAATTGCCTTTCTATTGCAGCTTCACATCCCAGTTTAAAGATGAGTATAAGTTGCCGCGGGGATCAGTAATTGATCTTTCAAGAGAACCAGGCCATGTACTCCGTACAACGAGTAATATGATTTCCTTCTTAAGTCTATGAACTATTGCAAGCATTTCCACCTAACTTTGTGCAGTATTATCTCTTTCTTTTTTTTCTTGTTTGATTTGTTGTTCACTTCAGCATGGTGTCTCACATTCATGATATTTCTGGTAACAGAGTTGAAGTAACCATAATAAGTCAATAACATTCAAAATTTTGAAATGCATGATCACTCTGAAAATTAAAACAGATTAAGAACTATCTATAATAGGGCATCTCGTTTTACCATCGAACTCCACCTGCTGAATATATCTTCTTTGTGCTTGGTTATGTAATTGATGTCGCTGAAGGTAAACTTAAGAACACACAGATCCACTTTACATAGCAGTCTCTTCCCTTTGTCTCTTTCCCAAAAATATCTCTCTTTAACAGCCAAATTTACTCAAGAATCATTGTACTCTTTTTACGAAAGAAGTAAGTTATGTTTTGTCTGGGTTGCACTAATTTGAACGGTTCGGTTTAAAGCTATCTATTAATGGACTTATTAGGTTCTCTTCACTTACTTGTAACAATTATCAATTGCCTTCCCTAAATCAACACTTTTGTTTTCTATAGTTGATGGGAAAGAGGTTGGGAGCATCCAGAGCAAACTCTTGTGTCGATCGATTTTTGATCTGTATATTGGTGAAGATCCATTTGATACACAAGCCAAAGAAGATATTAAGCAAAACCTGGCAGCTCTTCTTAAAGAGTAATGTTGTAGTCGGTGGTGGAAGAAGTGAGAGTCATATGTTTTACATGTCATGAATATAATATGGTCAAAGCGTGCCATTCTCCTCCTAGTTGTATTTCTTTTACTTGTTGAAATTTCCAATAAAAAGTGTAATGTCAGGAAGCCCCATGCCGTGGAGATGATCAATTCATCAGTGCGCAGGTCACTCCTTCATGTTTTCCCTTTAAATGATGGAAAGTCACTGAGCATTTAAATTTAAAGTTTTACTTTCATACAGCACTAAGGTTTCTATATTGCTAAATTTGATATTTCCTCTTCGTAAATATCAAGTTCTGAATAAGAAGTTTGTCAGAATCCTCTTTCGTAGCTCTGAATGCATTGTGATCAGCTCCAGAAAACAGGTATGTTGTAGCAACATTATGATCAGCTCTTGAACACAGGTATATTTTTAGCACACTAGTTAATTTGTTACAAATTGTGAACGAGGTCTAGTTAATCGAGCAACACTTGTATTCAGAGGTAAATATATTTTAGAATCCATACGCATAGTTATATCTATGTTGGCACGCCAAGAAACAATGCAAGGATATAAACACGGAATACTTTATGAGTATTGGTAGGGACAATTGTCCAGTACTGTTATACCCCATATTAACAAGGTATAAAACCTATTTTTGATTGATACACTGTCGGAATTTCCCGGTCTCTAAGTCCGACAACTCTGCTATAATCAGAAATTCAGAACCTATTTCGCCATATCTTATTTTGGTTTATTTTTATAATTCTGTTTTCGATTTCAACCAGCTTAGCTCCAAACTGCTTAAATGCCTCAAGTGGTACTGTATCTGATGTTCATTCAGGACTGTCTCTGTGCCCTAGGTAAACCTGATCTGAAGAATGCCTAGACAAGATCTCTATCAGGGATATGCCAAGTAAGGTTTGAAGCTGACTTGTGATTGTTTTCAGAAATGCAAAATCAGGGTTCTTCTCAAGCTCGGCATACTCAGGGGTTGCTCTGACATGAAGCGGCTTATGGTTGGCGGTTTGCGAGGTACCATCTGTAGGGATACCGACCAAAATTAACAGCTGCATGAAGAGCGGAAGCCACCCATATGATGATGATGCATGATTGAGTTAGGTCTGAGAATTCTTATCCCCATGACATACATTGTGAATCTCAGACCACCTTAATTGGAGCTCTAAGTCACCTTGTATCAAGCCATCATTGAGATAGTAGTAAGTACGATAATCATGGAACCATAGTCGTCTTCAAACAGTAAGCGAAGTCCATGAGGTGAGTTCTTGTCCGGAACTGCAATCCCTCTGAATCAAGAAATTGGAAAGATTATTGTAGTGTTAAGAATTTAAATTAGGGCAAGTTTTCTTAGTCCTTTCCTAGTCGTGGTTTAGTTTTACCTCATTATTAGATCCTAGTGCTTGATTTGTGAAAACCCATTTTTTATAAACTGCAGCTGACATTTCCATGCAGAATTTTGCAGGAAAGAGTCAATTGATGAGGATGTCTATCCAGGGCATTTATATTCGTCGTATTTCATAAATGAGGGTTTATGAATTAGATGAGGCACACTCAATTGCCTGTTTGTTGCAATAACACATGGCTCGATTGTGTTTAATCTGCAATAAGAAAGAACCAGAATAATCCTGGGGAAAAAACAAGACTTCATCCTACATGCTTCAAATATCACCACAGGATCTTACAAGTGGCTGATGAGTTGATGAACACCTGAGTCATACATGATAGACACATTTTAGTGTCTAAATTACACCTTAATTTCTAGTGAGTTAGTATTCGATTTTGTGTCTATTACGTGTTTTATTGCTTTTGCACGTACATTAGAAGAATAAAGATTTGTGGAAAAATTGGCTCAAAAAGTGATAAGGGCACCCAAGGACAAGTGTTATTTGGCACCCTAGAATGGATAAGGGGTACCCTCGAGTCAACTCGGTCAAAATCGGGTCAAACCCGAGTCAAATCGGTCAACCCGAGTTGACCGAGTCAACCCAGTCACGGAATCGATCGGAAAATGTCTGTACTCAACTGTGAACATTGATTCATGGTTAAACTTGGTTATTTTGCTCTCAAATTGATACACAAGATAGATGGGATCCATACAAGACTAAACATGCCAAGAAACAACAATTTTAGCCGGAAAAATAGCCCCAAAATCCGAGTTTGGCCGGAAAAGGGAGTTAGACTTTGATTCGGATTTGGGAAGATTTGGATGTGTTTTAAAGAGTTCTATTAGGTTTAGAAGACTCACAAGGATCCCTAGAGCCTATATATACCAAGAGTTGCCAAGAAGAACGGGGAGAATAGCTTAGAATTGAAGTTTCGGAGTCGCCGGAATTGTGGCCGGAATACTCACGATCCGGCCAGCTGCTGCTGCACCGGTAACCGCCGGTGACCGTGTTCTTCATCCCATCGCTGCCGAAGAAGAAGACACAGCAACACTTTTAAGTGTTGCTGTTCTGTTGCCTATAGTTTTGAGTTTCCTTTCCCTTTTCAATTGCCTTAGCCTTTTGCAACGGCTGAACCTTGTTCTGTAACACTTATAAACGCGTCTGTTCAGCTGTTGCACTATTATACAACCTTGTAATTGATATTTTGAGCAATGAAAAGATCTTTTGAGCAAGTTTTCTTCACCATGAGATAAGTCTATTTACTGGGATGATGGAGGAGGTTTTTCTCTCAATTTTATGTGGTAAGTCTATTTTTAATTAATTATTTATAATTCTTTTATTATTATTTGCATGGATTTAAATTAGAAAAAAATGGTTTTTATTAAATAGTTGTGTTCTCTTTTGATGGGTCATGCTTAGTTAATTACTCTTGATGTCCCATGCTTAGGATTTACAATTATTCTTTTAGGAAACATATTTTTGGCAAACTTGAATTAAATTGTTAAAAAGAATTACATGATTAATCACATAGATTGTTAGAAATAACTGAACCCTGATTCCTAGTTTTCTCCATATTTTCTAAAAATATTCTCTAGTTTATTTTCCTGATTTTATTAGTTTAGATTAAGTTTAATATTTTCTAAAATCATTACCTTCACAAGTTCGAGAATCGAACCTCTTTTTACCACTATACAAAATCACATCAATACATCGCTGCAAAAGCTTTTCCCTGTTGCCAGATTGAACCCTCAACATTTCCTTCTGCTAGTGTTAAGATTTTACTAATGCCACCTTGTTCTTCTTCTTGTGGGTGTGGTAAACTCAGCTCAATTACCAAAGGATTTAATGAATTATCATCTTTCAGGAAGAGGAGTGATCTTGAGGCACACAGTTTTTGTATTAGTTGTGTTTATCCGGTTCAGGTATGGCAGCAATGTATCATGATGATTTAATATAAATAGCTTGTTTATGCTGATAGCCTGTGTAAGTATAACTTTCTTCTCCTTTTACAAATTATATTGCTATTAAGAATTTAGTTTATAATTAGTGATAGCAGAAACTGAAAGGTACCTCATCTACAGTAAATCGTTTAGATCTTTCTCAATATGTTCTCTGGTTAGCGAAATGGTTTGATTGCCGTATAAATAGGATCAAGCTTGCTAGTTGGTGGAAACTCCTGTAGATAATTAGCTTTTGTTAATTATTTCTAAAAAACCTATAGTATACCAGATATCGCACTGAGCGACTCCTTCAGGCTGTAAAAGATGAATGTCAACAGCGTTCACTCCAGCATTTCTCGGCCAAATTCTTCCTGTTTTACGAGCAAACTTGTCCTCTGTAGCATCACCCTTAAGAAACTAGATGCAATTGTCTGTTTTTAGTGTGAATCACTAATAATAAATGACTACATGATATTGCTGCGTTTATGTGGGCACTCAAATTACAAATTTTTACTCAGCAGTGGTCATTTTTTTCATCTGGTTTTTGTGTAGTTGTGTAGTTGTTGGGAACAAACCTTCGGTTGAAGTGTCGATAATTTGAGCAAGTTTCCATTGTCTGTACGAATAAGTTCTATACGCGTATCAAAAGGAATGGCATCCTTAATGACGAATGTGTTGTTAGGTAGTTGGAGTCCTTCCTCGTAGAGGTTCCATGTCTTGAAATGTATTGAGTTCGTTTGGAGTGCTGTCACGCAGCTTTAATCTGGGGTCCCAAAACCTGAACTGATGATTTCGGATCGTAAGCAAGGAAATCTGACATTTTCAAGTGACCACACTGTTTATCTGTTGGAACATAAATGTCTACATTGAGAAATGGTAATCTGCTCCCTGAGCTAGGATATGTCCAAGATGTTTGAAACTAAATTAGTTTGGATATTATATTATGTTTTCACCTTTTTCTTTCTTGAGTTAACGCGTTAAGAAATGAATCTGAAAACAAAACTCGGTACAAAAAACCAAGGTGAACAAACTTACCATGTATAAAGCCCTCTCATATTATCTTTTATAAAGAAAAACCATTTTCATTAAAAATGAGATAAAAACCTTATTTCACTTAATATTAATTAAATTTAGATTTTAATTATTTTTAATATACCCGAGATGCCCTTTCATATATAATCTAGGTATGTTAATTTTCTTCTTCTTCTTCACCATCTCCCCACCACCATCACCAACAACAACAATACTTCCTCCGCCACCATCACCAGCAGCGACACCATCACCAGAAGTGACAGTACCTTCTCCGTCACAACAACACCTTCGTGTCCTTCACCAACACCTCTCTTCTTCTTCTTCTTCTCCTCTCCACCACCATCACCAGCAGCAACAATACCTCCTCCGCCACCATCACCAGCAACAACAGTACCTCCTCCGTCACAACAACACCTTCGTATCCTTCAACAACAACACCTCCTCCTTTCCCGTCGCTTCCTCGTCGTTATTGTTTCTCCTCCACCACTATATGTCCATATCTACCAACAAAAACACCTCTTCTTCCTCCTTTTATCATCTATAAACACACCAACACCTCCAGATCGTCATCGCCGAAAATCTTCAACAAAATATAATGATATATCATCATTGTCAAAATTTGGGTTTTTTGTTGGTGAAATGGTCAGGGAAACTATGAAACCTTTTGGGGTTTCATAGTTTTTTCATCATTTTGTTTTCATCTGTAATTTTATTTGAATGAAAAAAGAAAAACTATGAAACCCCCAAAAGGTTTCATCGTTTGTTTTGTTTCATCTACTATAGATGAAAAAACTATGAAATCCCAAAAGGTTTCATCGTTTGTTTTGTTTCATCTGTAGTAAGATGTAACAAAAAAATGTAATTGATATGTATGAAACCTTATTCGGTTTCATTGTTTTTTTATATGCTGGGACATTTTTTCTTCAGAACAATGTAATTGAAATGGATAAAACCTTATTCGGTTTCATTGTATTTTTATATGCTGAGACATTTTTTCTTCCGAAAAATGTAATTGAAATGGATGAAACTTTATTCGGTTTCATTGTTTTTTTATATGCTGAGACATTTTTTCTTCAGAAAAATGTAATTGAAATGGATGAAACCTTATTCGGTTTCATAGTGTTTTTTTCATTTGTTTTTTTTATTTGAATGAAAAAAGAAAAACTATGAAACCCCAAAAGGTTTCATCGTTTTTTTTCATCCGAAATTTTATTGAACGAAAAAAAAAACAATGAAACCAAAACTGAACATAATTGATCATAAATAAATAAGGGTGAAAACAAATGGAATTGTAACTTTCTATCTTTGAAACTAAGTATGAAAGATTGATTTCGAAACAGATGAAACATAAACCTAACAGATGATGAAACCATTTTTGATTTTGATCTATGAGTTTTTATTTTAGGTTGAAAATGTTACTGATGATAATGAACAACTGTTTCGTCAATATTTTGAAATTGGTTTGATTCTGATTATAGTTGTAGATGATGTACATGAGGATGATGAAGTTATTGATGGTGAAGATGAAGACGAGGATGATGAAGATGAAGACGAGGAAAAAATTTCGTATGGTGAAGTGGACGTGATGGGCGTGAATAGTTTCTGAATTTGGGTTGAATTATGAGTGAGGGTAATATGGACAGTTGGTTTATAATGGATTTTTTGTGTCAAATTTGTTTTGTTGGGCTTAATGTAGTTGGATAGTGACATCTTTGGGCTTATAATAGCCCACGGCCTAAAAACAAAAAATGATGAATCTGTTTCTGTAGGTGCTCGACCCATTTTTCCTCTTGGAGGGTAAGGGTATATTCAGTAGATCCTCCCAGAACAGGGCATGCATATTTTAGACCCTTGCCCCAAATCATTGTAAAATGCAGTCATATACTGTATCCCATTCCTTGAGCTCCCATGTCCCATCTCCTTTAAGATTTAATTTACCAACCCTTCTTCTCTGTACTTACGTAATGACTCGGATGTGTTATGCGGAGAGCATGTCCGCAACTACTCAACTTAACTTTCAATTTTTGTCTTCAACTCGTGTTTGAGTTAGAATTAGTTTCATAATCGTATTCGTCAAAAAGAAAATTTAACTGAAGACACAACAAGATATCACATTTGTCAAAATAAACATTTCTCCATTACAGTGTCACGCTATAAAACTCATAAATGATGCATAAGGATATATGTGCTCCTAAATGATGCGCGAGGATATATGTTCATACCCGAATAATCATTACTTCTCTGAGATTAGACAAACTGGAAACAATATAACTGGGTTTAACAACATATTTGTCTGTCGAATAATAATACGATTCAACAGTGAGAGTAAGTTCCATCCTAAGGTTCAAATAAAGAAAGCAAGCATATTCAATACAAGCTTATGATCAAATAAAACCGATTTTTTGCCCAATTTAGCTATTAATCTCAACTGCTTCGAAACCATTATCAATCGACTTCTTAACTGCATCAAGAACAAATTGCGTCTTCCTACTAATACTTGGCCATTTCTTTTCTGGTTGTGAACCAGATTCCTTAATACTTATAACCAAACTTGAGAACTCCTTAACCATCCGAGCTTCTTGTGGAAGATCAGTTGGAATAATGTGCTCACTCGGCAATGGTACCCACCCAGTCACAAGTTTTTCGAAACCAGACTTAGAGGCAAATGTAAAGGTACCAGAGGTTTCTTGGAAAGGAATAACGAAATCGCTAAGGTGAAGAGTACCTTTTGTTCCTAATGCAGTTACATCCATGGTAAGATTGGTAAGGAAGGAAGCTTGGAAAGTGGCTACTTTACCATCTTCCCATTGCAAAGAAGCGCCACAGGCAAGAATTACTCCTGAATTGTTAAAAATAGGTCCACGGAGTGCAGTAACTGTTTTAGGCAATTCATAGTTGGCCACCCACAAGATTGATCTGATGCAGTACCATCCGACATCACCAAGTGCTCCAAGCGCATCAAGATCCGGCTTCACTCGAATGTCATTCTTGAGAAAATCATCCCCGGCAGTAAATGTAAAGATGCTGTGTACCTGCAGCCCAAATAAGACCAGCTTCGTTAAGACAACAGATATGCTAAACTGGTACAGAGAAAGTGTGAATTCTCTTTTTGAGTTGATTTCATGTGGGTGTTCATGATAAGCAAATCTCTCTCTGCCAGTGACCATTCTGTCTACAAATACTAAAGATGTGCAGGAACCTGCAATACATGCACACTTAATTATCCCTTGTCAAACCTGTAAAGAAAAGTTATGTTCCCGGCAATTATTGAAGCATGGGAATGTACTCCGATACTTTTCCTAGAGTATCATGTATTGTACTGAATGAAGTACTACAACACTCACAGTTTCAATTTTCAACCTTGAACGCTCTAAATAACCCCACAACCTATGTATTCCTAAGATATAAATTAGTTTGCACTCCAAATAAAATTTTTCAAATGCTAGTCATTCAAATATAACCACAAATAGAACAGCATTTGAACCCTCAAAACCAATATAATTTATTAATTCAAATACAACTAATATGAATGAGCATATATGAGCAGAATGCACTTGTCTCTTGCTATTAGACTAATGTGGTAAGAGAACCTAACATTTGATACTCTATAAAAAGACAAAATATACTTGCTTATTTCAAGTAAACCAAACTTGCAATGGCCGACTTCTTTTGCTAAAATCACTTTCATGTACAGATGCTAAACTTGAATTTAAGATGTCAATTTGTTGCAGGATATTTATCTCTTTGGAGCGAGGACTTTGCCCACACAAAATTTTTTTTGCATAACTGCTGGAACTAAAACATACCTACTACCACTGCTACTGGGAACTTCCTTCCAATGAGTTTGCAAAAACGAAAATTCTTTAAGACGACTCACTTGAATTTTAAATCTAATAGCAGGAGGCACGTGCATTCGCCACATGTGCTTGTATTCATTGTTGAATTATTTAAAATAACTAATACTTGTTATTGGTACTCATGACACAGATTATGTTTAGCCATGGCAATTGCTATATTTAAATGATTAGCATGTAACTGGTATTAGTAACTTGTACCCAACTCTATTTACAGGATAACAAAAACAGCTGGAGAGAATAATATGAAGAGGTGGTACATTATATTTTGAAACTGATCTGAGAAAACAAGGAAAAGTACTCGACTGAAAACATCCCTTCCTTTTAGAAAGATGTAACATTATAGTTTGATAGAAAACTAATTCAGAATGAATAAGTAAATTGTGGTCCAAGATAGATATTTGCTGGAAACTGAAGAAATGATTGGGATATTGGGATCAACGAGGAAACCTGAAGACATAAAGACGACTTATAAAAGAAAAACTAACAAGACAAAGAAGGCAAAATTTTATAATAAGTTCCTCGGAACTAGGCCCGAAATCAAGAGAAAACTACATCATGTTCTCTCGAGCTGCCTACCTAAGGTTCCATGGATCTAGTTTGCTATCATACGTGACAAAGCATTGGTTTCCTCAAAATTTACTAAGGATCACTAAAAGTTATGTAAAATCGACCATTATCAGACTTGGTAATTGTGGCACTACACGAGTAGCTTTGATTCTAATAGTTTATTCTGGTAATGAGCACTAACAGTGAACAAGCTTCTCTTTCTTTCCCTTGCTTATTCTGCGGAACCATATGATTATCCGCTAGACAAAATAGCCAATTCCTAATTAAGATATTCCCAAACTCCAGATAGTACCATAATGTTGGTAATACACTTCAGCACAAGTTACCATATTGATGTTATTCCAAAACTTGGCATAGTACCACATTGTTAGTAATACACTCAAGGAAACACTAATTTCATCTAAGTTTTTTTCAGCTAGACCCAAAACTTACTAACAAAACCTATAAATTCTGAGTAAACCCCAAATTTACCTCAATCAAATCGCTAAATCCAAATCAAAAACATTTCAGAGATTAAAAATAAATAAATTGAGAGTAGAAGATTACTTACAGATCTCAATTCACCAAATTTTTCAGAATCATCCAGAAATTCTCTCATTTTCAAAGTCCTGGGATTATGCATCCACATGGTACCATCCATAAGCTGAACACCATTATCTTCACAAGCTTTAATAATAACATCAAACTCCTTGACATTCAAAGCAACAGGTTTTTCCAATAACAGATGTTTCTTTTTCTCAGCAACTTTTACTGCCCACTTTAGATGTAAACTCGTTGGAAGTGGTACATAAACAGCATCAATATCAGGGTCATCTAGTAACTTTTCATAGCTTCCATAATCTTTGCTGTTGAAGGAAATCCATTATTTAAAGCAAAATTCTTAGCTTTTTCAATAGAACGACTAGCTACAGCATGGAGCTGTGAGTTCGGTGATAGTGTAATTGCTCTTGATAACTTTCTTGCTATTTCTGCACAACCTAGAATTCCAAACTTGATTTTAGTGTTTTCTTCTGCCATTTTTGAGTGGGTGATGAAGAGAAGAGAGTGAAAGATGAAGTTGGTTTAAGTTTGACATTTGAGAATGATATTGAGATTAAGGTGACAGGAAATTACGAGGGTTGGAGTATGGAGAGAATGTAATTGTATGTTTGGACAAAGGTCTGAGTTGGAATTAGGAAATCACGAGTACCAACGGAATTCTCCTATAACTTTGAGCCGCGTGTCTCATGCAACAGCAGTGTAGTATGGCGGGTCTGCATATCCGTGGAAGAGCATTTCTAACGGTAACTTATATTGGTGTAATTATTATTTTTATATACGTGGGACAATATTTTCTTTGATTACTCTAATTTAAGGAGGTGAAAGAATATCAATCTTCATTGTCAAGGTTGAAAATATATTAAATCATTGATTTAGAATTTAAATATTCAACCTTACATTTACATTTTCATAACTAGGATATTTAAATTTAATTTTTAAAATCAGAGATGGATTAGAGGATGTTTAAATAACTACTCCATACATCATTTTTATATTCATATTTGAGATTTTTATTGGAGAAGATTTTAATGTTAAAATACAAACAATTATATGTGTCCTAAAATATAAGAATATCCAGAGTTATTTTGGAGATGTTCTAACGCTATAAGGAAATTTATAATGGATAGGAAAATTCAATTTGACCCATCATGCATGGGATATTCAAATTTCAAATACAAATGGACCTATAGCGCAATGGATCCATAGTTGCTCGATGAAAGCTAAACCGAGCGACTATAATAGTGTTTCTTAGCCGTGTAGCAATTCAAACATCGCTCAACGGTTGGATTTGAGAGTTCGTTTATGTTCCTTTTTATCCTTATTTCAACTGACACCTTCTATTCCAAAACTTAAATCAAGTCAACATTTTATTAATTTCCTGAAAAATAGTTGGATCATCATCTTAAGTGAGAATTTATGGTCCCAAATTCACAATATAGGAAGATGAAGCAATTTTTTGAAATTGTATATTTTGTTCACTTGATGGTACGAAAAACAACCAATCTGCTTCTGAATAAACATTCATTCTTTTTTTGTAAACAAACTAGAAACGCCACAGTCCTGATTCTAATAAGTTTCCTATCGTTTTCAAGTAATCATCAAAAAAGTGACCTCATACGTAACAGTGATTAGGGAAGCTAATCAATCCATCAAAATAGGTGAAATCGATGTTCAATTGGTAAGAACAATTACAACTTTAAAATTCTAAATATGTATTTGTTTTACGCTTGTGATGTTTAACATATTTAGTTTTTCAAATTGCATGGTCAAAGAGCTACAACGGTATGGCAAATAAGGTATGGTTGAATATTTGTACACGAAGGTTGTTTCCACATCTTAGGGTCTTGAGCAAATTCAATCATTTTTAAAATTAGTTCAAATTATAAATGGAGTTGTTATTCAGATTAAAAGCACATGTTTTGAGAAAAAAATAATATTACAAAACATAAGTCGAAGGAGCGGATATAATTTAAGCTTTCCAACTAGTTCTAATTAAATATATTGGTGTTTTCAATCTAATCAGGTTAAATATAATGTTGTATTAAATCCGTATTTAAGTTAGCAAACATTACATCATTTTTCTCTTCAATCTAATTTTAATTAGAGACTAAAATTACACTGTTGTATTAAAATTAAAATTATACTGCTATGATAAAGTTTAAATAAGCATATTACATAATACGACTTCCAAGTAATTAGCATGCTAGGTGTACATTATCAGAGAGTATGTCTTCTATAAATCTTGGAGCAAATTTCTTCAACTAGTTATAACACAACACGGAAAGTATGGTCCGTAACGCCGTGTTTTTCACAGGCTTAGAACGTGATTTTTTAGAAAAAATAATAATTTATATTAAGTACTCAACACTGAAATCAATTTAATTTTGAATAGTAATATGGACAACAAGAGTAAAATACTCACTTATTCTTCATAAGAAGTTATGCGATGATATTGGTTACTGAATCTCCATACGCTAACGTATTATCGCATTTTTAATTTGATATCGACAAGTCTTTAACCCACTTTGCCCATTTATGGTGTTTAGGATTCCCATCTTTAACGACTAAGTATTTTTATGCAATTCCCTTTGATGTTCTAAGTTTCTATAACTAGGTTGTTTTGGCATCAAAATGGTCATCGAATCACAACCAAAAAATAGAAGGTACTTTCAATGTCAATATCCAAAACGTTGCGAAGAATGGTAGTGGCTAGATGTGTAAAAGCTAAAGAAGGTGAAAAAGAAGTAGAATTGTGCAGAAAATTCAAACTTAAATTAAAATTGAAGAGTTAAAATACCACAACTGCAAATGTGATCATCAGGGAAAACATTGTATGTACAATTATTGATTGCACAACCCTAACTGTAACGCCTATATAAGAATTTACACGTCTAAAGCACAAGAAACACATAAAAAATATTTAGGGGAACGTCCTAAGTATGAAATGTTTGAGTGGACTGATTAAAGTGTATTAATGTGTAATGTAGTGTTTGCTAAAAGAAGTGTTATTACAACATAGTAGTCGAACCAGCCAATGTAATTTAGGTTTTTTAATTGATAAAAATATTCCTTTGTTTTACGTCTCGTTCAAGTTTTCATAATTATACAAGTTGGCACTTTTAATTGACTATCCTAGTAACTATAAATTGATTAGGTAAAAGATTAACTAATTTGTAAGGACTGTAAAACAAATGTGAAGGGAGTGTCACAGGAGTGTACCGCTTAGATTGAAAAATATAATCGTTGAACTACAGAGAAACTGCCTAGCGGCAAAGCATTAGTCGCCAAAGACAGTCTATGTCGTTTGGCGTTATGAATTTTCCGCTAAGCAGTGGATCCGCCGCATGGAACATCATCTATTGCTTAATGAGTTTTACCATAGTAAAGAATCTTTTTTTTTTATCACCTAGTTGCTCAAATCCAGTCGTTTGACAATTCTCATAGACTTAATACTCAATGTTGCTAATAAGATACCAATTTTTTGGGGGTGTACCAATCCAATCCAATAAGAATGGATGTTTCGCCTTGTATATATTTTACGCCCCAAGCAAATTGGTACACTATTAGCAATCATGTTAATTATTATTAAAATTTTGAGTATGTGGATTAGTGTTCATTACATAATACATGGAACTGTACCGATTTATTAGTTTTCTTAATAGGGACCACACATAATTTTATAACAAAGGATACAAATGAGTTCCAATCAAGGTAGTCAATATCGGATTTCGCTGAATATTGGTCGGAACCGAGACATTGGTACGACTCTATATTTTTGTAAATATCGGTGAATATCGGCATCTCGGATAAACATCGAAATCGATATTATCGACATCTCAGATAAACACTGAAACCGATATTATCGATGGTATCTTGGCTATCTCAGCGGAGATTGACTATATTGGTTTCAATGATACTAGTAAAGCGGTAATACTCATCTCATCCCTAGTATATAATAAAGAATCGTGAAGATATTAAAATCCCTTTCCTCCTAAAAAATAAATTATATCCCTAAACCGAACTTAGGTTAAAGTGACCCACAACGATATAAAGTCTTGCAAGTTATACCGAGCCAAAATGGTTGCCGTGAAGTCAGTTTATTACCATGTAGCTAGCATGGATATAAAGACGTTTTAAAAACTCTTTTCGAAATGTTTTAATCATATAGAGTCATGGGAAGATATGGGTCACTCCTATAGTATGGATGTTAGCATATCCACAACTCAACGATAATCTCTATAAACAAGGATGACCAGAAACTTTTGGAGATTTATCTTTGTGGAATCCAGATAAATACCTCCTGTCTTTGGCACCATACATATCTTTTTTTAATTTTAATATATATATACTGTAACCCTAGAAGATTAAAACGGGTTTTCTAAATAAAAAAAATCTAAAATCAATCATTAAACGACCGGATAAATAAAAAAAATGCATCCAGTAATTAAATAACTAGATATCCTATCCAAATATAGAATGACCGGATTGACTAATCCAAAGAGACCTCCCCAAATTTAAAAGGTTTCTCCTGAACTTGTTTGCTTTATGGTTGGTTTAAACAACCATATATTTCGGCATTTTTTGGTACACATCTTGTGGACTATCAAAAACTTACAGATGGTTTGCTTCCCATAGGGTGCTCTAACTTCATGTACATAATTGACCAGCATAGCATTCGCGTCGAATACAATTATTACATGGTTAGGATCTACATATGTTTTCAAAGATTCATCTAGCAGTCAAAGATATGTAACAATAAATTCTTCCGGCTGCATTTATTTTATCATTATCTTGTACAAAATATTTATAAAAATAACATATCTCTGGTTTTTTTACCCAACTTTTGGTATAGAGAAATAAATTGCTCATTGTTAACCTTTGATAATCAGTGTTGGTTTTCCACGGATGTTTACATATTTGAATGTTTTTTGAAAAAAAAAATTAAACTGGAGACTTTATTAGAAGAAGAAAATGTACAGAGGGTCTACCAGTGGTAGAAAACCAAAGAAAAGAAAAAACAAAGAAGTAAAGCTACTTTACAAAGAACACAAAGTCCCAATTAAGTACTGTAACACCCGAATTTTAGGTCTGAAATTTTACCCAATAACCAAACTCCGAAATCCGAAATGCCACATGTGCATTTAGAATCCAAACCCGATTTATTCATTCCAAGTCCATTAGATAGAAATCATTCATATATTTCACTACTTAAATTCATAGTAAACAATTTAAATTAACTAAAGATCAAAGAAACATCATTAATGACCACACAAATTAAATACCGATAACAATAAGTTATAAAAAATTCATGATTAACTCGAATTATGAGTACAAGACCAGATATTCTTTTTTAATCATATGTGTTGTACCGCAATACGGCTGTCTACATACCCACAGGGATCAAGCACGACCGTAGTTCATCAAACAATAGTTCTCAATTAAAAATCAATTATATGGAACAAAGCCAAAACTATTATAGTTACCCTTACTTGAGAAACTTGTTCGAATCATCAAATTACCGTTCAACCTCTGGAAGTATGCTAACACCCTAGAAAGTAACTACCCTCGCACTCTGGGAGCCTGTTTAAATACACAAATAAAATCCGCTTGCGCCAAGGGAGCCCTACGTGGGTTTAGGGAACAACCGTTCTAAGAATAACTCGTAACTTGTCAAATATAATCCAAACAAAATCCACTCGCGCCAAGGGAGCCCCACGTGGGGTCAGGGAAGATCGATCATTTCCAACAATAACTCGTAACCCTTCAACCAGGGAATTTAGGGGTCGCGCCCAAAGATCCTCGTCCCACTCTGAAACGTTCACACGTATAATATATATATACACACAATTCAAGTGCTACAATAATACTATTATCATGTTCATCAACATAAAAACAATGGATTCACATTTAACTTTATGATAAATAAAATATGCTCAAGCTACGTAAAACAAGGTTGATAGAAAACACACGGTCGCATGGATACCATTGTGCAATACAATTATACTTTATAAGCTACAAATTCCTCTTGATTCTCCTTAGGGTTCCTTTCTAAAAACTCAAGCTATATCTCATTCTCACTTTCCATAGTTTTTTGTTTTCCCCTATTTTTCTTTTTTTTTTATCTCTATCTTCTTCCTTTCATTCTCCTTTTCTTTCCCCAGCGTCTCCCTCCACCATTAGGGGTGTACACGGTACGGCTCAGCTCGGTTTTTGTCTAAACCAAGTGTATGCACCGATCATAGGACGGTTCTCAATTTTAATACCTCTACCGAACCGACCGAGTTTTGGTTCGCTTTTAAACCGGTCTGAGTCGATTCAGTTCGGTTTTCAATTTTTTCGGTTTTAAATCCTGTTGAGCTTCTTCACAGTCATAATAAGTGAGTCTCTTTCATTGACCAGATTATTATATTATAACAAACATAAAAAATCAATCAGTCTGTTATCCATCCCTGTGTTATCTTCTTCTCTAGTTCACAGAAACCCTAAAAAACCTTCACTTACGAGTAAGAGAAGGTACATAGCAACATGGGTCATCAAGTAGCCGAGAGGTACTATTCACGAACGACATTAGATTTCTACACAAACAATAAGATTTTAGAAGAAATAACAATCATTCGATCAAAATAAAAAATTCATCAAATTCAAAGAAAAAAACCTTAAGTTCAAAAAAAAACTTTTTTCATCAAAAATAATTTTTCAGACTTACATTCCCCTTAATAACCATCCTTAACCTAATCGAGTTGAGATACTTTTTCTTCCAAATCAAAAATCAAAAATCTTACGATCTTTCTCTAATATCTTCTATCTTAATCTACCATTTTCTAATTCAAGTTTAGAAACATGAGAAGAAATAGCCGTAGATGTAATCTTTCATGTTAAATCTATTTGATTGTATATATGTTGGTATAACTGATAAAAATGAAGCGAATAAGAGAAGAGAGAGTGAGGTCTGTGTGTGATTGCGAAGAAAAGAGAGAAGAGAGAGTGTTAAATCTGAAATCTAATTTATTGTATGGTGGTGTCTGGGTGTGATGAAGAAAAAGCGAAGAAGAGAAGAGAGAGGTCTAGTCAGAACGAGAGGATTATAATTTTTTAGGGTTTCTTATTCATATATATCCATATGTATGTCTAGGATTAACTTCAATCTATGGCTATAATTAATAGGTAGTTCAGTACGGTTCTGTCGGTTTTCAAAGTAAAACCTATTACCTATACCGAAAATCTACGGTTACGTTTTTATGAAATCGTTCCCTTAGTCGTTGCTAATGGTTCGATTCGGTTCGGTGATGATTTTATGGTTCTACGGTTTTCTTTTGTAGCCTTACCCACCATCTATAGACTAACCCATGATAAAAATAGGGTTTTTGAGGTGGAAATTCATCCAAGACCCTAGTATATCCGTAATAGGCCTAAAAATGGATTTTTCGGTCTAATTTTGATTTGTTTTACCATTTTGACCATATCTTGAGCTTTAAACCTCGGATTTGGATGACTCAAAAGACTATGGGTTCGTTACAAAGACTTATATCATCTGCCTCTGAGTAAAACTGAATTCACGCTAAATTTTTAGATGCCTCTCATCCCTAATGGGAATAAACGGACTTATATTCTTCTATGCACATCCAACTTATTTTAGTTTAATGAATTTGACCATTAAATATGCAAATTTGAGGATTTTACAGAGTATCGGAAATCAACTCTAATAAAACGAATTTACATAAATAACTCATTACAAGAATTATAAAAATACCCATGATGATATTAAAAGACATAATTAACCTTAATTTTGGATGCGAGTATTACAAGTACAGAATGTGCGAAATTCATATGAACCTTTGAAACTTTTGAGTTCAGCTATATGATTTTTCGGAGCTATGTTTATCAAACTCCATTGACGAATTAGATATATGAAGATTTTTTTCATATTCTTTGAAGTTGTTATGTTGTTTTCTTTTGTAGTTGATGGAGCATTTAAACTATTTGTATTCATAAAAATGAAGCTTTGGTATCCAATTTTCTGTTATCAATCGGTAGTGTGTACTGTTTCATTCTTAAGCAAGTGAGTCTTGTCCTTCGTTTCTTTGGTGAGTTAGAACTCAGAACTGCGGTTCTAAATTGAACTACTGGATAATGAATACACATACACATGCTTTTGTGTTTTAGGACTTATAGTATCTTTCATCCTTCCACTGTGGTAACTCCACTGTTACATTGTGCTTTCCAGAAAAATACTCCTATATTTTTGGATAAAATCTATCTGTGACAAGGTCACTGTGCCAGTCTTTTGGATTTCAATTTATTATGAAGTAAATGTTAATTCAATGAATTTTTTTAAATATAGCCCACACTTTTATTATTGATAACATTTATTCAACTCAATTGACCAATAAATTAAGTTTGACCTTTTACCCTTATTATCTATAGCCCGAAATATTAAGTAAAAGACCGTTCAACTCGTTCTTCTTTATTTTTTAGGGCTTAAGCGTGCAAAACATCGTCAAAGTAACTATTTAGATTTGAATTTACCTGCCAAAGAGGAGACTGAAGAAAATGATGCAAATCATTTAAACAGTGAGGAGAGTAATTCTGCATTTGAAATTTCGGAAACATGGTTGGAAGTATTCTTTGATCGAGTGGAAAAAAATATAATCTTCAATCCATTTGATTTTGATACTCTTGCAGTTAAGTATTACAAGAGATAAACAAGACCTTGCATGATACATTTGACAAGTGCAGTAAAATTTTACTGGAGATAGATTTAAAGTCATGAAACAGATGCTTGCAGCTGCTTGGCTGTGTGATGATAAGGCAGCCATAGAAGCTTGGGTCAGTCAGGTTCTTAGGAGAAGCTTTACTGAAATTCGAGAACAATACTTAAATGGCAGAATTACATATGGGTCTGTTCTGAAGCTGGTTGCTTGCGAAGGTGTTCCAGTGAAAGAAGAAGCAAATACAATTATCCTTATAGCGATAATTATTCTAAACCTACTATAGTTGATTATATACTATGTAAAATTATTGTTCTTTTTCGTTTTTAGGGCGTAAGTGAAAGAAGAACGATTTGGATCGGTCTTCTACTTAATTTTGTGGCCTATAGATAATAAGTGTAAAAGATTAAACTTAATTTATTGGTCAATTTAGTTGACTAAGTCTTCTTGGTTATAAATAATACAAGCATGGGCTATATTTAAGAAAATCCAATTCAATACGTGTTGCAAATACACTTCTTTTTTGTGTAAATTATTTTGTAGTCGTTATCTTATCTTATTTTGTTATGAGTAAGAAACATCAGAAACTTATTTTGCTAGTTTTTTCTTAGTGACACACTGATCCCGAGACAGTTACGAGTCTTATGACTTAAAAGGGATATGCAATTTTTGACTTCCATGGATGGCCTAATAAATAATGCAGATTGAGATCAAATAGCTGTTATCAGCTCTCACATAAATTGAATGCTATTTATGGAATATATAACTTGTGTCATACACTTATACTGATGATATGCGCCTACACACTGTCCTTGGTTATGGTTTTGTGAATATGGGCTTCTCTGTCTTGTGAACTTGACGAACTAATCCTGCTGTTTAATGAGATTCATTTGTTTGTTTTAAATTTCTCCCCATAATTTTTTTGCATCTTCTTTTGTTTTCTCTTTGAAACATAGGAGTTCAAAGTGAGGCATTTGTTTTAATCAGTTGGCACTTGGTAGTTAGTTGGAACAAGGTAAAGTTAGGCGCAAATAGTAATCAGTTAATGCCGTCATATAACCTTTCTCTTGATGGAATCTGCTGGATATTGGGTTTAAGGTTCCTGAGCATTTTTAACTCACGCCTTCTATAAATCTTTTTTTTTTAAGAAAATAACTTATGTGTTAACAAGCAAAAGAAATTCTATGACTGTTTTAGTGTAAAAACAAATGTACTGCAAAATGGTACTTTCAAGTTGGTTCGAGAGATCAAGCTCGAAAAGGAAGAGCCTAAACCAAGAAATGGTCGTTCACGTCCTGCTTAAATTATTAAAATGGAAAGGATTTAGGTAGTTTTTAGGGGAGAAGCAAAGAAGGTTGAGAAAATATTAGTGTGATAATGTATGAAGAAGAAAATGGATTCTATGAGAGGAATCGCTAATTCTGTAGGTTTTGTTTCTTCAGAATGAATATTTTGTCTGTCTTGTTTCGAATAGATGAGAATCATCTATTTATAGTTCAGAGGAGACACACTAATTTTTCGTAAGTCGTGGGAGTTAGGGAGAGGTGGAGAAGTGAAGATTATGGAGATTGTAGTGGGGTGGTTCCCGAAAAGTAGGGAAGACCTCTCTGACCACTAATCCTTATCCTCTCAATTGTTTTGTAACCGCCCACTACTTATTACCTTTTTGTTCGCGGAGGTGGTACCACCACCCACGATGTCGTACACCGCCAGACCAATACCCCAATGAGAATCCCCTCATGTGTTGTATTTGATATCTCGTGGAAATAGTGGAGTCATAATCCACTATTGTTTTGATTGAGTCGAGTCAATTCAAATGACTTGCTAATTCAATGAGGCAAGTTGCGTGACTCACTTGATTGATAATCGGACTGATTAATATCGAGTCTGGGAAGTTTAATGGTCAACGACTTGCTTGAAAGTAACATGGCGTATTTAATGTCTAAGTATTAGCTTAGAAGTGACTCATCGTAAGTCTGAGAGGCATTTGAGGTCAAATGTTGTAGAGGGCTTCTTAAGCAAGGAGACCTATTAGAATTCATGTAAGATTTGATGTTGGACCGATATTGAGAAGAAAGGCGTATTTCTGAGGGAAGTAGCTAGCAAAGTTAGTATTAGCTACTTAGCGCAAATAAGAATGTGCTAGCTCTTTTAATATAAAAGGCTAGTGTGATAACATCTCAGGAGTAAGACCAATATGCATGGCTTCTGGTAAATATCAATTGTATTAGGGCTAGGAAGCTAGTGTCAAGGAGGTTTGAAGTTAGCACTTAAATAGTATAGTTATCACTAATGTGTTAGCGTTAATGCACTTGTGGCTAAATCGTTAAGTATAAATGTATTAGGCCAAGAGGCGTGCTAGATCTAGAGAATTATTGGCAAAGTCATGGAGGACGCTAAGGATGTATTGGCCTTGGACACGCTAGAGAATCTAGGGGCGCATTGGCCATTCTGAGACGCGCTTGATCTAGGACGCGGAGGAATCCAAGGATGCTAGGCCGCTGAAGACGCCAAGGAGATGAGATGCATAGGAAGCGAGAGCATAGGAACTGAGACGCATAAGAGAAGCTAGGGGAATATTTTCCTTGGAGACGCATAGGCCTATGGGATGCATCAGGTCGGGAGCGCTAGGCTTATATGTTAGGTCGGGAGCGTTAGTCCTATGGGACGCATCAGTCTGGGAGCGTTATTGCTCAAGGGCGCCTCCGTCAGGGAGCGCTAGTCCTATGGGACGCCTCATCCAAATGAGGTCGTTACTCAGGGACGAGCCAGGATAGAGCTAGCCAAGAGAGTTTGTACCTTTGGCGCTAGGGTTAGGTTTAGCACTTTTAGTGCTAGAGTTAAGGTGCTAAGGTAGTGATGCGCTAGCTAAGGCCTCATCAGGCGAAGATGTGTTAGATAATAACGCCATGTTAGGTTAATTGGCGCTTTTCATATGCTAGAGTTAGCACCAGGGAAGTTAGCGCTTTTAGCGCTAAGGTGGCTAACTAGTGCCAATGTGGTGCTAAGCCAAATAGCTAGTGCTAACTTGGCGTTGATAGGAGAAAAGGCTAGGTTATCCTAGCTTAGAAATTCAATGCGTCTTTTGTGGCATTGCTTCTTGAATGTGGCGCATCCAAGAGGAGTGAAGCATTATTTGTGGCTTATATATAAGCAAAGTGCTAAAGTAGCATATTTGAGCTCAAAAAAGCAATTTGAGGATCATTTGTTGCGAATGAAGCGTTGAGATAGAGTGTATTTTTGGGTTTAAGCATTACCTATCCCCAAATTTAATAGATGTTACCAGACATCGATGCGCACTCGAGACAAGTTCAAGGAATTCAGCCGTGGAGTTTTATGCGACTTGAGACTAGTTCAATATGGCAAAAATATTTTAAGTATTGAAGAGGCTACGAGGCCAGTTTAGAATGTTTGTAGTTGTTTAGAGAGGACTCAAGTTGCTCTACACTAGTGGAAAATCCATCTAGGAGCTTGAGACTTATTATGTAGAGATTATACACTACATTGTTAGCATAAAATGCATGTAGCCTTTTGTAGAGACTATATCCTCAATTCGCTTGCAGAATATAAGTAGAAATACAATACTTTGTATTTTTATGTGAAATCAAAAGTATGCGCATAAGTATGTGCGGATATTTCTATGTTCCTGCAACTAGGCAGAAGGACAATTTTACAATTCTGACCCTTGTCAAAAACTCACCATCTATAATGACTCACACACCTTATGTTACAAAGAGTAAGAAAACAAGCTTGTTTCTCCCATATGAATAGAATTGACAGACCAACTAGACCTCTTAACAATAGTTTTAACGATAGTATCAGCTAAGCAATTACATTTCCGATTGACATATATATAAAAGTAAGAAATTTTTTGACTAAATCGTTTTGAGTCACGGTACGACAATCTTTCTGTATTTCATTAATTCGATCCTGGTTATCATTGTAAAGCTTTATTGATCGGAATCCGAGCTTGGTTGCCCATTCTGTAGCTGCTCTACAGTCTCGAGATTTTTGCCTCCACTGGACTAGCACCATCTATTTTCTCCTGCAAAGTTAACCGCAACACAATGGTCAGTCTGAACTAAAGCATAGCAAATGTATGAGATTCTTTCTTAAATGCAGCATCAGAGAATATATGAGTAAAACAATGTTGATCGGAACGCCTTCTATGAATCTATGTACTGGTTAACCTATAAAATGGTAATCAAGAGTCTAAAACCGCCTAACAGTTTTTCACATTTACTGGTGGATGCAGCCTGCTGAACCACCATGAGGCACGATAAGAGAGTTAAAACTTCAACATCGCCATCATAGATCCATCAAACTACGGAAGAAACACACAAAAATACAAAAGAAACAGGTGGTAGTGGGGACCATCCATGCCTAAGGTTACGTGTGTTATAGGGCATGGCCATGGCAGTTGAATGTAGTCTGCCCCTTCCAACTCCAGCAATACTGATAACAACAATTTATTCCGTAGCCAGAAACATCCATGGTCTGGAACATATTCTTTTATCTCTTTTTTAGATCATTTTCTTTACCAGTTCTAGTGAAGTTAAGAATGATTTATGCCTGTTTCTCTTGTGAGGGGAATCAAAGATGTAAGTTCGAAAGACCAAAGTGGAGGAATATGAATTTCAAGAAGAATTGTTTACGAACATAAAATGAAGAATGAGAGGAGAGTTTGGATAGAGCGACTGAGAGAGTTGTTTTATAAGTCCCTCTATCCAAATTCTAACCCCCTGCAGATTGCCTACCCAATCAACACTTTAACAAATTATAACAAAGTTAATAAATCCTAAACCATCAACTAAAATTAATAGTGGATCAATTAGAGGGATATAACAAGTACTATTGATATCTTCTAATCAACACCAACATTGCATCCTGTAATAACCTTACATAAAGAAAAAATAGAGACTTAACTAAACAAACAAACAAACAAAATCATCTTCATAATTTACAAATTTATCTTGTATTTAGACTGACCCATTACTCTGCTCTTCTGCTGTGGGTAATACCGGATACTCCGTGCGGCTAGCGTTGCCAAATCCGGATTCTAGATCAGTATTTTCATCGCCACCCTGGTGGTCTAGGGGCGGCAAGGAGGTACTCATACAAGTAGTTCGACAAGTCGGACACGAAGTATGAGAAGATAACAGCCATGCTTCGATGCAATTAACGTGGAATCCATGATTGCATTTTGATAACACTCTAATTTCTTCCCCATTAACAAACTCTGATAGACAAATAGCACAAAGTGGTTCACTGCCAGCTAGTTCAATCCCTTGTGAATATTCAAGTGAGGGTCCAGAAGATGTAGCCATTTCTTGAAGTTTTAATCTCTGGGTTTGTTGGTAATCAAGAGGAGGAGAACCTTTTTTAAGAAATTTATTGATGAAGAAATTTAGTGTAAAACCACTGAAAATAAAACAAACAAGGAATACCAATAGCAGAGCTATGTCTAAGTTGAAATCTGCTCTGCTTTCGAACGGAGACCACTCGTTCTTTGGGATGATAACATCACCGGTATTAGATGTTGCCGACATAGAGATGGAGAGAGGCCGATCATTTTGATATGCGCCTTTCCCAACTGCTGCAGATGCTGTTTCTGGTGTCGCCATTCCTATCTAGGCAGAACAATCACAGGGTGATATAAGTTTTGGTGCTACTGGTTTTGCTTTGGAATGGATATATATGAATGTTAGGGTGATGGATAAAAGGATAAAGAGTTTTAAATAAGTGGGGTTCGCTGTTTGTCATCACTACTAAATGTAACTGATATGATACTGATGAGAAAAAACAAACAACTTGGAAAAGTGAAACTGAAACTAAAACCACTGCTTGCAGTTGTTTTCGATCTGTGAATTTTGTTTTGACTGTGTTATTTAAACATTGTTGTTGTCCTATATGCCGATTAATAAAAATTAACAGCTCTTTGTGTTGGGGGCGACTTATAAATTTGAGCCGCTATGCACAATATAAAAGATGCACAAGCAATCAATCACAATGTGGAAATAAATATAATAGGACGAAACGAAAAACACTCATATAACATCAAGGTTTACGTGGAAATTTTTTTTTAATTTGAAGAGTAAAAAACCATGGACAAGTCTTCCACTATGATGAAATAATGGGTTACATAAATTTCTTCCAGATTGGGATAACAACTACTTCAAGGTGCATATAGCACTTGGATAACAATTTGTCTAAATACTTACCAATTAATGGTGGATATACTAATTCATTTATCCTAAAGGTAAGTTTCAACAGTGATAGGTGCATTATTTGCATTAGTTCGATCCTTTATTTAATTGCTTTCTTGTTAGTTTTCTTGCTTTTATGCTCTGATTTGTTTTGTTTTGAGTTCTTTAGGTATTTTGAAGATTAATCAACTAAAGAATAAGAAAGTAGTTCATTCCATCATAATGAAGAAGTTAAAGTTCCAAGATATTATCGTAGACAAGATGAAGAAGTGAAACATGAATTCCATACTCACATACGGTTAGAAGTTCTTCTCAACCTAGCCGTAAAAATTTGATGAAGAGATATGAAGAATTTGAAGACACCATCTTGTTAGGAAGAATATACGAAGCCAATGCAAAAAGAATAAAGTCAATCGGATGTCGGATGAAGGAGTTATGGCCAAAACAATGAATGAGAAAAAGGTGAAACGCAGGCTCAGTTACGGCCAGGAAATGCCTAGCACGACCCAGCCGTAAGTAACCATGAAAATCACCCAAAAACACATATTTTGATATGGCTAGGTTGTGGGAACAATTCCTAGCCGTATGCGGAGTACTTGGCACGTATATGGACTTCTAAAACGAGTAAAACCCGGTCCCGGAAGGATT
Source organism: Papaver californicum (assembly GCA_023531435.1). NCBI lineage: Eukaryota > Viridiplantae > Streptophyta > Magnoliopsida > Ranunculales > Papaveraceae > Papaver > Papaver californicum. The sequence goes on along the minus strand of JAJJMC010014687.1, from coordinate 295,262 downwards.
CTAAACCCTAGAGAACAAGGAACTTAGTTCTAATGGGATTCTAATCCCTAGAAAGAGAGGATACTTGAGGGCCAAGCATTGAAGGCTATAAAAGAAGACATTTAAGACTCAAACAAGACATATTCTATATCTTTGAAGTAATCTCTTATCTTCTACCTCTCATATCACATCTTCTACATCAAAAACCTAGGGTTTTCCCCTTAGGGGGAAACCATTCTTCTTCGTTGTATATTTTCCATGGGTTTTAATAAATCCATGAGTATGTAACTTTGTTCAATTGGTTGGGGATGTAGTTGGAAGTCCTAAACATGCGAATCAATCTGGCTGGTTATTATTGATGTTCAAGATTTCTTTTTATCGTTCATGTTCTACTTTTATGCATGATTTGAGGTGTTGAGAATGCATACAGCATACTAAGTGAGCAGATATTCATATCTAAAGTTAAACTAGGGTTTGAGAAATGGAATAGTCGATAGACCCGGTTGCAAGTAGCATAGTATGATTACTGATTATATTCAAAACCTTCGTGTGATTGTATGTAGAAGCTTGACCAGTGTTAAATAGATTACTCATAGTACTTCTATTCCATTGATTAGCCTAATTCAAAGAACCTAACGCTCTTGGAGAATTAAACTTGATAGCACGTTGCGTTGGGTTATTCGCTGAGTAGTATTCACATATTCATCGTTATGGTATGTGATGACATAAGGAATTTACTGGAGTACGCTCTGGATGGGGTACTCTAGGGTTATTGGTATGAAGAGAGAATGGATGATTGATTCTAACCGATTGGGTAGCATGATTGGAAATGGAAGATGAAACCTCTAACATGTATTTTCTCATCTTAATCTTAATCTTTATTTATTTCCTTTCTACTTTGTTAGTTTACTTAGTTTAATTCATTACAATCCTCCTTTGGTTACATAAGAAGTCAAAGACAAATAACAATTCACAGCTCCTGGTGGAAACGATCCTTACTACCGCTATATTACTTGTTATTATTAGTGGGAAACATCTTAATTAATTTGTTGCACTTACGACCCGCATCAAACAATAACCAACAATATAAAGTGTAGAGATACTTACTACTAGGGTTTGAACAAACCCTAGATTTTTACCCCTTTGAAGAGATGTGAAATTGATGGATTAATCTTCACCAACGTCAACCAAACGGACCCTTAGAAAGAACCCTTCTTCTTCAAGCTCACTCTCAACACTCTAACATCACCAAGAAAATTCCTTTAATGGTGGCTGGCACTTCTTTCTCTTTCTCACCTTTTTTTTTTCTTCTGTTTTTCACGACTTGAGATTGTGTGAAACAAATCTCAAATCTAACTTAAACCTAACAAAGATCTTGTTAGTAGCTCCCTCTTAAAGGTTAAGGGATAACCTTGCTGGACCCATAAGGAGGGAACTGGCCCCAACAATCTCCCCCTCACGACTTATGGCGTTGTACCCATCACCACCAAACCTGCAATGCTGTAAAAAATGAACATGCTTGTACTTCGGTAGTGATTTTGTCATCATATCAGAACCATTTTCATCTGTATGGATCTTCTTAATCTGAAATACCTTCTCATCGAAAACTTCTTGTATCCACTGGTACCTAATGTTGATATTCTTGGATCTCGAGTCAAAATTCGAATTCTCGCTGAGATGGATGGCACTCTAACTGTCACAATAAACAATGAATTTTTGTTGCATTACGCCAACTTCTATAAAAAAATCTCTTCATTCATATCATATCTTTGCAACTCTCTTTAGCTGCTATGTACTCTGCCTCTATAGTATACAATGCCACACATCTTTGTAATTTGGATTGCCAAGACACAGCTCCCCCTGTATAGGTAAATAAGTAGCCCGATGTCGACTTCAAGCTGTCTTGAACACCTTCCAAGTCTGAATCTATGTAACCTACTAACTATGGCTTGTCATCACCATATCACAAACACATATTAGAAGTACCCCTTAGATACCGTAGTATCCATTTCACTGCTTTCCAATGCTCTATACCAGGATTGGCTAGAAATCTGCTTACTATTCCAACTGTATAAGCTACATCAGGCCTTGTACACACCATGGCATACATCAAACTACCAACTGCGGATGCATAGGGATTTCCTCTATCTTTCGGTTCTCAACATCATTCACAGGACATTGATCACGAGTTAATTTGATATGGTTTGCAAGTGGAAAACTTACCGGCTTAGCCTTGTTCATGTTGAATCTTTGTAACACCTTCTCAATATAGCTTTCTTTTGATAGCCACAAATTCCTTGATTTCCTATCACGAGAGATTTGCCTGCCAAGAATACGCTTTGTTGCACCCAGGTCTTTCATAGCAAAAGACTTGCTCAAGTCTGACTTCAACCTGTCGATCTTTTTCTTATCTTTGCCAACAATCAACATATCATCAACATATAACAAAATAATAAGAAAATCACCATCAGCAAATTTTTGAATAAACACACAATGGTCTGAAGTTGTCCTCTTGTACCCATGATCCTTCATGAATGATTCAAGCTTCTTGTATCATTTTCTAGGAGCTTGCTTCAAACCATATAAACTCTTCTTGAGCTTGCAGACCATGTGTTCCTTGCCTTTGACTTCAAAACCTTCGGGTTGTGCCATGTACACATCTTCTTCTAACTCTCCATGAAGAAATATTGTCTTGACATCTAATTGTTCAATCTCAAAGTCCATACAAGTTGTTAATTCCAAGACAACCCGAATAAAAGGAAATCTCACCATTGGTGAGAAAATCTCGTCAAAGTCAACACCTTTCACAACTAAGCATGCTTTGTACCTTGGTTGTGAGTTGCCATCTTCATTCTTGATTCTATACGCCCACTTGTTCTTCAGAATTTTCTTGTTTTCTGGCTTGTCAACTAACTCAAAAGTGTCATTCTCATCCAAAGAGATTATTTCTCCTTTTATGGATTTCAATCACTTCTGACTTTCAGGAACACTAAGACTTCCTTATAAGATTCTGGTTTACCTGTATCTGTGAGAATAATATACTCATGTGGTGTATACTTTGTTGAAGGTACCCTGGGCCTGCTGGATCTTCTTAACTCATCTTCTAGCTCTTGTTACACTTCTTGCTCAGCATCATCCGTGGGAACATCTTTCATGAGCTTCATCTTCATGATTGTGTCTTTTTCTTCATTACTATCAACACCATCATCATGTTGTTCAAAAGAAAGAACAACTAGATCTGGATCCAAGATCATGTCATCTTGAAGCTTTGGCATCTAAATCTTCTCAAAGTCTTCAATAGTTTGGTTTTCAAGGAATATTGTGTCCCTACTTATGATAACCTTCTTGTCAACTGGATCCCAAAATTTGTAACCAAACTTCTTTTTCCCATATCCTAGGAACACACACTACTTTTTTTATCATCAATCTTTGATCTCTAATCTTTTGGGATGTGAACAAATGCCCTGCAACCACACTCTCAAGTGATCATAAGTTGTCTCTTTGTCTTTCCATACCTTCTCTGATACTTCCCCATCTAGCGGTCTTGAAGGAGATCGATTGATCAAGTACACAACAATTTTCATTACTTCACCCCAGAAATGCTTCTGCAACATGGAATGAGATAACATGCACCTAATTCTCTCAAGAATAGTGCGGTTCATCATCTCTGCAACACCATTATGTTGTGGAGTCTTCGAAACTGGTTGTTAATGACGTATACTCATGCTCTTGCAATACACTTTAAGTGGAAAAATATACTATCCCCGTTGTCAGAACGAAGGCACTTCAAGGTTTTATCTGTTTCTCTTTCCACCATACTGTGAAACATCTTGGACACAGGAACAACATCATCCTTGGTCTTGATTGCATAAGACCAAACCTTCCTTGAAGCATGATCAATGAAAGTAACACAATAAACAACACCACCAAGTGTTTTGACCCTTAAAGGTCCACATATGTCCGAATAAACAAGATCTAGATTACTAGAATTACTTGTAGGTAAAGCTTTAAGAAAGGAAACTCTAGTTTCTTTACCAACCAAACAATGAGTGCACTTAACCAACTGTATACCTTTCACATTTTGTTAGACTTGTATTTTGATGAGGTTTTGAATTCCCTTCTCACTAAGATGACCAAGTCTTCTATGCCATAACTAGGAGGTTGAATCTTTGTCAACAACATTCAACTCACCTTCCACCGACTTCACTTGAATTTTGTATAATGTGCCACACTTCTTGCCTCTTGCAATGATCATGGAGCCCTTGGTTAGCTTCTATTAACCATCGAATAAAGAATTAGTGTACCCTTTATCATCTAACACTCCAGGTGACATTAGATTCAAATGATGATCTGGTACATGTCGCACATTTCTAAGAACCAATGTGCAACCAACAATGGTCTTAACTTTCACATCACCATTCCTACAATCTTCGAAACACCACTGTTTCCCGTTCTGACTGACCCAAAGTCACCAGCCTTGTGGGAAGCGAACATATCTTTTAGAGGAGTATCATGATAGGATGCACCTGAATCTACTATCAATTATGAATCGAAACCTGCAGAACTTACACAAATATCATTGCAATCAGTGAATAAAATGATATCACTATCTGTTGCAACAGCTGCAACATCCTTGTCTTGTTTGTCATTTTCTTTCCCTTTCTTTTGTTCTTGCTTCGGCTTCCTGCATTCATTTGAGTAGTGACCTTTATTACGATAACTCCAACACTCAATGTATTTTCTAGACTTTGATTTATCCCTTGACTTGCTACGACCAAACTGTTTTTCTACCCCGATTATCTGTAACAAGTGCTTCTGAATGAGATGAGTCTGATGACCTCCTTCTAACTTCTTCATTCAACATAGTGTTTGTTGCGATAGACAGGGTTAACTTCTTGTCTGGAGCAGAATGACTTAAAGACACCTTCAATGTCTGCCAACTGTCTGGTAAAGTGTTTAGTAGCAGATAAGCTTGTATTTCATCAGAAATTGCCAAGTCCAGAGATTTCAGATGATTTATGATACCCTTCATTTCATTTAAATGTTGCGCCATTGAACTTCCTTCGTTGTACTTTAACTTTCCAAGCTTAGTAATTAGAAGAGCTTTTGCATAAGGAGAATTTTGGTCATATATCTCTTGCAACTTTGTCCACAAAGGGTATGCTAGTGTCTCACTAGCCACATGATGAAAAATCGAATCGTATCATCAATCCATTGACGAATGAAACCCACTGCTTTACGGTTAGCAACACGCCACACTTCCTCTTTTGTCTTTTCAGGCTTCTTTCCCTTTTTCTCTATTGGAGCATAGAGATCTTTAAAATACAATAAATCTTCCATCTTCGACTTCCATATCACTTAATTATCACCGGTCAAAATGACCATACTATTACTAGTGCTACTTTTCATCATTGCACAAGATTAGGTCATCCCAAAAGCTCTGACACCACTTGTTGGGGGAGACTTACAAATCCGAGCCGCTATGCGCAATATGAAAGATACACAAGCAATCAACCACAATGCGGAAATAAAAGGAATACGAATAAGTGAAAGATAATCACACAACACCAAGTTTTACGTGGAAAAACCTCTTCAATGTGAAGAGTAAAAATCCATGGTAAAATCTTCCACTATGATGAAATAATGGGTTACACAAATTTCTCCCAAATTGGCGATAACAACTACTTCAAGGTGCATATAGCACTTGGATAACAATTTTTTTAAATACTCACCAATTAATAGTGGATCTACTGATTCATTTACCCTAAAGGCAAGTTTCATCATAACCAACAATAGCGGGTTTGAACAAACCCTAGATTTTTTCCCCTTTGAAGAGATGTGAAATTGATGGATTAATCTTCACCAACGTCAACCAAACGTACCTTTAGCAAGAACCCTTATTCTTCTTCTTCTTCAATCTCACTCTCAGCACTCTACCATCACCAAGAAAATTCCTTTAATGGTGGCTACCACTTATTTCTCTTTCTCACTTCTTTTTTTCATGTTTTTCACGACTTGAGATTTTGAGAAACAAATCTCAAATCTAACTTAAACCTAACAAAGGTCTTGTTAGTATCCCCCTTTAAAGGTTAAGGTATAACCTTGTTGGACCCATAAGGAGGGAACTGGGCCCAACACTTTGTACGAGTTCGAATTAGTATGTCAAGTTTTTTTATTCTATTTTTTAAAAATGACAAGCCTAAAATATTTTGCCATAAAAAGAAAAATACATAGAAGGAAAATCCATACAACAATCTAAGTTCAGCATGGAAGCTTGGTCATTATTTAAAACAGCTTCCCAAAGATAATAATCTCCCTAAATATCATTATTCTAAATAGAATCAACTAGCAGGGTTAAAGTGTTTATGTTCTAGGTTATGTTTGAACTTGGTTGGTTGGTTGGTCACAAAAACTATTTGGCTTATAAATATCCACTGTACCACATTATTATGCATTTTACATCAAGTAAGTATTGTCTATCATATAAAAGTATACAAAAAAAGCATAAACCGATAAATATATTTTACAGTCTCTTTAGTTATTTACAAAAGTATACAAAAAAGCATAAACCGATAAATATATAATAAGTCTTCTACTTATCAATAATAGTTTTGAACAAACCTCTGATAAATCTTTCTATATGTAAATATATTAATAACAATTTCTTAGAGATCTATAATAAATCTTAATTTATCATATTTATTTTTATTTTTCATAATGATTTCTAAGTTATGAATCCATATAATAATAGAGGTAATATACAAATTACCGAAGGTACCTCATATACACCATGCTGAGTATGCACAATAAAAATCACATGAATAGGCTACATATTTTGGGTCACATATCTCATCAAGACATAACATGTACTCTTTTCACCATTTTCTTCCATCCCTTTTTCTCACATTATTAAAGCTATATCCGTTTCTAGAAAAAGTGTTAGTGAAAAAAAATGGGGAAAGAAGCTTATGAGCCTAAAAATGCTATTCCTTTTATGTCTTTATTGTGTTTTTGGAAGTCACTCTTTTGTTTCCTTAAATTTTTCTTGACAAGAAGTATATATATTTAAGCTCCATGAAGATGTTTCTTACGTCTACCTTCAAGAATGGATATCATGGATCAAGCTAAAGCGTGTTCAAATTTTAAGTATCCCTCTGAGAACACCACTCCAGTTGTTATTAAAACCACGAGAAATTCAAAGGATATGGTGTCTTCTCAAAGCTTGAAAGAGAAAAACCCTTATTTTAACAAGAAAAGGAAGAATATGATGAAGACAGGCGCATTGCGTAAACATTTCCATATGAAAGTTTTAATTCTTTTAGAGACTTTCATTTTCCAGATTGATGATGGTATCATGTATAGGTGTAAAACGGGACGGATAGCCCAGCCCATTAACAGGCGAGCCCACCGTATTACGTGTCGTGTTGTGTCGTGCCAGAGATTAAGACGTGTCGTGATCGAGGGTGTGCTGTGTTGTGCCTGACATGCACATTTATTTTATTTTATTCAAAATTAATATTTTCCAGATATTTAGATATTATTTGTGTTGTTATAGAAATAACTCAACATAACGAATATAAAATGTCAAAAATTGGTTAGAATAAACATTTTTTTGTGAAATATACACAAAATGTGTTGTATTATATCGTATTGTGTAGTGTTTTATACATTTTATGATGTGATTTTTTAGCGTGTTGTGTTGTACCACTGTGCTGATTAGTCTGGCCCAGCACAACACATGATACTGCCGTGTTGTGTCGTGTTGGGCTGGGATGGCACGAGCCAAATTACACCTCTAGTATCATGTTGTTACTTCTAGTCTCACTAGTATGAAGCTTATCATACAAGGATTTCACAGTGAAATACCATTATGAGTTAACAACCATCTCAAATTATCATATTTCAAGTTATTGTTTCTATCTGTGAAATTTTTTATGTTAAGAATTTTATTTGATATTGAGTCAGGAAACTCATTTCTAACTTTTTCAATGTTCCACTTCTTAGTGTTTGAATCAATTAGTTCAGACACAAACGTTAAAGATTTTAATCTAGAACCACAAAGTGTCAGAAGGATTATTTCAAGATCAGGGATCCATCTATCTTCCTAAATTTATATTTCTTTTCTATTTCGTATTTCCTATTTCCCAACAGCTATATTTCTTTATCAGAGAAACCCCTTGAAGAATATTCTTCCATATCCAAGTTGCATTATAATGTTTCTTGGCCTGAAAAACTGAATTGTTCCTAAAATAATTATTTTTTATAAGTTTAGCCCACATAGATTTTGATTGAGAGACTAGTCTCCATGCTAGTTTTGCAATCATTGCCTTATTGGTTTTATGATCTTCTTTGAAACCTAATCCTCCTAATTCTACATGTTTACATAAGAAGGTTCATTCCTTCATGTAAAAACCTTTATTGTTGTTGTCTTTACCCCACCAGAAGTCTCTCTGGATGGCCTCTATTCTGTTGGTTATTTTTTTAGGCAGCATTAAGTAACCCATCTGGTATATAGGCATATTGGATACAATTGACTTATTTAGGACTAACATACTAGCTTGAACCAGCGTATTCCCTTGCCATTCTAAGATCTTTTTTTCCATCTATGAACTATTGAGTTAAAAGTTTTTATTTTTGACTCAATAGTGGAGGTAATATCAACAAAATATTGGATGGTATGGAAAGAGAGGTGCTCCAAAATCTTTGAAGATAAAAAAACAACTAGCTTGTAAGTTGCCATTGCAATACTGATACAGATTATTTACTGGGACATAGCAGCAGAACCAATAAAACTCCATCATAATGGATGCTTTCAGACAAAACATCATCTAACAGAGACCAAGAAAGTAAATTGGAAAGCCCTTGAAACTAACCAGCTCAAGATGAACTTTGATTCCTCTTAGAAAGATAAAAATTTTATGACATAATATGGTTTAATCATTTGTTCAGATACAGGTAAAGCTAGCCAAGCTAGAGCTGGAAGATTCTTCGCATCAACCCCAGAAAAAGCAAAAGCTCTGACCCTGCTGGAAGTAGCACTATGGGCAAGAAGTTTCCACCTTAAATCTTTTTGGATAGAAGGAGACTGTCAAAGAATAATAGAATTTGCGCAAGGAAAGAAAAGTATGATCCAATGGAGGAATCATACCATTGTTTCTGAAGCTCGGAAAATTCTACAGGATGATAATCAGTTTATGGGTTTTCTGTTTAGTCATAGAAGTAGTAATGGAGTGGCAGACACAATTGCAAAGGAAGCCAGAAAGCAGGAGGACGACAAACAATAGTGGAACAACATGCATTCCTTTATTTTGTCTGCTTTAAAATTAGATTTACAGTTTTTAAATTATCATATTTCTTCAGATCAGGAAAATAGTTTGTTGTGGGAGATAAATATCTCAGCACCAGAAACTGAGATAAAGCACCCAACATCCTAGATAACCTTGTGTAATCTTTTTGGTTGGTTTAATCTATTGTGAATTTATAAATAAAATAAAAAAATTGCTTCCATTTATATTGAATATCAAGCAACCATAAATTAGTTCTTTCGGAAAGATTTTGCTTAGAACTTCAAGGTTCAAAAACCAATTATCAAGCAACAAGGAATTCTTCTTGAAGGCATAGACAAAGGCAAGTTCCATGAACCATATGTTCATTTACCTGACTCTAGTAATGAAAGTATGGATGACACTGATGATTTCATCAAAAACCTTTGTGCATAGTTTAATCCTAGTGAGAATTTGTTTTTATTTTGTTCAAGGATCTAAGCTCGAAGTAGTATTATGTTTTTACTCTGCATTAGATACTTCTCTTTATTACCATCTTAGAATTTGTTTAGTTAAATTATATTTCGTGATGATAATTGCAATACTTGATCTTCATTATAATATTTTGTTTATTTTTTTCCATGAGATTGTAAGTTTCTGCCATTTTTCTTTTGTGGTCAATCTCATGATAATCAAAGATATGTTTTTAACTCTTTTAGTTGGACTAAAATGACTTAAGTTAAAATTTTTGATAGATTTTTAGCTCAAAAATCATTGTGAATTTTGTTAGAACTAAAAAAAAATACTTTACCTGTAAAGCTGAGCCTTGTGTTGTTCTCTTTTGAGAGTGACATCAAATGGGATAGAGTTTTTAGTTTAAAATTTGTGCTTAATTGACATATCTTTTGGGGGAGTATGGTTGTGGAATTTAGGAGATAGAAGTACCTTAATCTTTCCATATATGGTGAAAGTAACTAGGTTTCTAGTAAAACTTGGTGGAATCATCATTGTTGATATGATTGATTCTTTAATCTTATTTGTTTTTGTTGAAATTTATAGACAGTGGTAAAAATGATTCGTTCACTCGGACTTGTGAAGACTGATTTTAGACTTAGATTTAAATTAACATAACAATGTATACAAAAGATGATAATAATATTACGAGAAACTGGGACTCAGGATTCCACCATTTTTCATATTCATGTGATTCATACATTAACTCTAGACAATTATAGCTCATATGATAAAATTATTGACTCTGATTCTTTGCCAAAAGTAGATTTTTAAAATATTAGATGTAAATCATAAGCATAGCGCATCAAAAGTACTTAATACTAAACATACACCATCAAACAAAATTACAAATAATTAAGAAAAATCATAAATCCATTTAATTAATGCAAAAAGTCATAAAAGAATTAATATATTTACCATAATCATGAAATATGACTTTCTCCATTGTCCCAGTGATGGGGTTTAGCTCATCATGTCCAAAACACTCTCAAAAGATAGGTACATGGCTAAAAAATGCTTGAGAAGAAGAAAAGTACAAGAAAGAACTGACCAATTGAGTCGCAGAATAAATAAAATGATTTAATGAATAAACGGCTTGTTTCGGGCGAAGTAAATAAAGGACAGTTATTTTGTGCATTAAAGCTTAGAAATTGTAGCAGAGACTGTAACAAAAGCCGCTGCAACAACTATTGATTTTGAAATTAAACACCACAGTTTTACGTTTAAAACTGCATCTTCTTCTTCTTCCTTCTTATCGCCCGATGAACCCTAATTGTAGATAATTTTTTCTTCTCTTTCTCTCGATCTTGGCTACTACCAGCCTCCCCCAATCCTTTATACACCTCTCCTATTTATACCACAACCTTAGTACAACTTTCAAATCTCTTTCAAATCTTCATAATATATTTTCTTTAATGGCAGATCGAGAAATATTATTTCCCCTTCGAACATCTCTCAGTCTTTGGTAATCTTCTTTGATTCTGTTTCCTTTGCATGATAAAAATCTTAAAAGGAGATTTATCTCCTTCATTACAAGGAATTACCCGAGAGAATATTTTCGTTGTTTGAAATCAAACCGAGAAGTTTTCCTTCCCTTTTACGTAAGACCATGATCTTATTTTGAGTGTCCCACTCCTTTAAAATTCCTCTTTATAAGGCAAGAGTTTATTCTTGCCTTAAACTCTTTAAATCTTTCCAAAACCAATAGAAAAAGTTCACGCAGTTTTAAGAAAAGAGCATTTCCCGCCAAAGCTTTGTATTTAAATTTGGGCCTGGGTGCCTTTATCACTTTTCTGGGGTATCTTTAACACATTTAAGCAATTCTTCCACATTTATTAATTCTCCAAAAATACCTTAAAATATAGAAAATAACAATATTAATACAAGAAATTAAGAAATAACAATATAAACATGAGATCAAATCAGACACAAAAATGTGTCTATAAGTTCTTTTATTGGTTTAATTCATATATAACCCTATTCTCACCGTTTTTGTGACAAAAAAGAGGAGAAATATTAGTAGTCTACTACTAATGACATATGACTTTGCAGATAAATGTCTAAGGATGAGTGAATTAAATTATACGTTCGTCGACAAATCTAGCATAAAGAGATATATAAAGACTAAGGATGAGTTCATATCACAATTTGAAGTAGTATCACTGTATGTTTTGAAAAGGTACATTGTACTTGAAGAGGTTAAAGATACTAATCATAAACATAAAGATAACAACAATGCACAAAAAACATTTTGGATAATGAAATGAAATTCATATTTATAAAATTCCATATGTATTTTAAGTTTTGTCACTAAGTTGACAAAGAGGGAGATTGTTAGAAAAAATACTCGGTTGAACCTACATATTTTGAAATGCCAAGTATGTTGTCATATTTTAATTGCCAAAACTATTTCTTAATTTAGCCTACTAAAGGAAACTTTAGTTTGGAATAGATTAGGTAGTAGAGTCATAGGATTTTTCAAGTTACTCAAGACGAATGAAGAATTAAAAATCACACGAAGACATCAATTTGAAGAATCTTCATCGAGGTAAGTAACGAAGATTGGTCTTTCCTTTTGAACTCATTTTCATTTATCTATCTATCTATCATAGCAAAAGTCAAGGACTTTAGTAAATGATCGTAATTCAAATAAGATCATATCATGGATTAGATTCTTCCTAAGTCTAGTGATGTTTCGACTTTCAAGCACTTTCTTGTCTATAACTCGAAACTAAGCTTGAAAGAAAAACAAAAATGTTAATAAAAATTCTCAAGGTTCGCAAATTAATTCTTGAGTTTACAAGGTTCTATTGTGGTAGTTCACTATTAATGATTTTCAATCACTTGAGTTCATAGACCTAAAAAATTGTGATTGCTTGTAGAACTCAAAATACAAGGCAAATAAAGTCTCTGAGTTCACGAACCAATTGTAGAGAATTTTCTCTGAGAACTTTTGTCTTTTGAGTTCGCGAACCTATATATAAAAAAACAAATTGAGCCTCAATGTCATTTGAGTTCGCATATAGTACAAAAAAATTATACTGGGACTTTAGAGCATTTGAGTTCGCAAAATTAATATGGTGAGTTTGTGAACCTAACAAGTTTAATGTTCTATGTAGCCTTTTTGCTTTTGAGTTTGCGAAGCTACAAAGAGAATGTTCTATATTTTATCTCTTTTGGTTCACATATTTAAATCTCATTGGTCATGAATCAAAAAGCTTAGTGAGCCTGTTCATAAACTTTAATATATATGGGATCATTCATTCTTCTTCATTGGATTTCAAGGCGAACTTTCCACACTCTTACAAATTCTTATTCTTTAGATAATTCATTTTATTAGAAAGTTTAGTTTTTTTTTCTTGAAAGTTATCTTTAGTAGTAATTTTCTTCATAGAATTCACTTGAGATAACAATTGTCTACAACATCAAACCATGAAAAGAACCTATTTGCAAGTCAAGTTCTTTCCAAAGAACAATTTTCAGTATTTAGGAAACGACTTTGATTTAGCAATTGAGAATTAACTTGGGTTGCGAGAAATTCATTTTCTTAAATACTAAGAAACCCATTCTTGATTGATCACTATAAATTGGAGATATCACCAGCATAAAAAAATCAATACCTATACTCATGTGTATCTTGTTATAAAGTCGTCCTCCAAATACCTAACGATCTTTGATCTAAGGGTTCGACTTTGAAAGACTCCACTTGGGATTCGTGAAGCACAGATTCACCTATCTTAAAAAAGATAGTTTCTATATCTGTATTTGTGTTGTGTATAATTCTTGTTTATTCTAAGGTGGTCCTCTTTGATATAAGGTTAATTAAGAATTGTTGATCAAATTCAGATTTGATAGACTACAAACATGATTGAGTATAACTCTTATCTATTGAAATCTTGTTTGTGAGTTTTCCATAAATATAGATCTTAGATTACGATCTAGTTTGCAATTATTACATACGTAGATAAAAGATTAGGTATCTCTATAAGTTTTGAAGAGTATAAACCCTAATCTTGTATTTATATCGTATAAATTTAGGGAACCGATTTTTACAGCCTTGATATAAAATCAGAGTGAAATCACCAGGCGTTCTATTGGAGGAAAGGTAACACTAATCTTCACAGTACATTGTTAAGAAAATTCTAGGGTTACAAAGAACATCATCTAGGGGAATCAAGTGCATAGGTTCTTGTGAGAATCAAGAGACGGGCACATTTGAAGCAGAGTAACTCGGAAGGTTTATTCTATATCAATTACATTCCAAACCGAAGTCTTATAACATGCTAATGTTTGTACCAGCTTCATACAATGTATGTTCAAACTGGACGAGGTCCCGGGGGTTTTTTGCTTCACCATTTTCCTCGTCAACAAAATTTTTGATGTCTTACTTTACTTTTAATTTCCACATTATATTAATTTTATATTTACAATTAAAAGTACAAGTAATTTGTATGCTAGTCAATCCTTATGATTAAAAAATCTCTTTTATAGGTTATTAAAGGATATTTTCTTGTATGCTTTAATTTTGGATTGAAGTTCACACAAGGAAATTGTCTATAGGTTCTGTAACGAAAAATCGGTGGTGTACTTGGTACCCTCCCCTTTTCAGCATCTAAATCGTGCTTGATAATAAGTCATGTAATTGTTCATTAGCATAATTTTCTTTGCATATCCCTCATAACTATCAAATGTCGGGGACCAAAATAGTAATAATATACAATGTTTATTTATTTCAACTGCGGATGCTATGAAATTTTTTGGATAAATGTTCACAGGGAATTATGAAATTTTTGACAACATCTCATGTGTAATATCTCCAAACTAGATTGAGTTATCTAATACAATGTGATTCATCCAGTTTCAGATTGAGTAGAAATTGGTTTCGTCTAGGTTTAAAATAGGATATAACTGGTTTCATCTTGTTTTAGATTTAGTTAAAATTGGTTTCATCTATGTTTAATCTAGGATGAAACTGGTTTCGTACTGTTTTAGATTTAGTTGAAATTGGTTTCATCTATGTTTAACATATGATTTCATCCTGTTTTAGATTAGGTTGAATTTGGTTTTACCCATATTTAAACAATGATGAAACTGGCCCCAATTATGGGTGTGTAGATTATTGTATAAAATCATATAGCGCCGACCAGGTGTTGGCACGGAATTTTGCAATAGCGCACATTATGGTGGTGGTCATAATTGGTACTAATGTTGCGGTGCTTGACTAGAATCCTAACAAATCACTAAAAACAAACTTCTAAATGGATTTATTGTGATTTATACTTGTTGCTTTTGTGTTGCTCTGGGCGTCCCTCCATCTTAATCTTTTTTTTTCTTCATGTGTTTGTTGTTGCTTATAAGTGTAATTTTTATGATTATTTCATGGTGATTATGTCATGAGTACTATTTCTAGGGATGTGAATAAGTGTTTACTTTCTCAACATGAATATATAAATAAATGCTACAGATTGGAGAGGATCATTTTTGTAGTCTATGGTGATTTTTGTTATTAGCTATTACTGATATATCTTATCTTCTTTGTTTTAATTCAACCATTTCTCTAATGAAATATTTTTGCTAAAATCTGGATGAAACCGAAGCACATCATAAGTACACGTTTTTAAGCAAGTCTTAACTATGTATGTATCTTTGACATTGATTTTTGTAAAAAAAAAATTCCTACTCTTTTATAGAAGATGCAACAAGGATTGGTTCAGCCGGTTGTAAGGTGTCAACCTGTTGTTATATGTCCATTGAGGAGCGTCAACTAGGCTATATACCTACTCACAAATGATGTTAGATAAAAAAACTTTTAGGAATGTAAATACATCATTGAGTGCCTTGTTGGTGAGCATATCACATAGCTAAAGGTTCCTCCAATAGGTATGTGATTGTTTTGTTTTCTAGTTTTCCTTGTACATCAATTCCTTTCTAGTTTTCCTTGTACATCAATTCCAAATAATATCAGGTACCTATTTAAGAGGCTTTGTTTGACGCTCAGTATGTGCATAATTTACATAATTTGAATATTAATTTCTTATGCTTTTCTTAGTTATTTCTCTTGTATTTAGTATATTTTACGTTTGTTTTGAGTTTTATCGGTATTTTAGAGTCACATGAAGTAAAAGAAGAGAAATATATGCTTGTCGCATAGTTTGGAGTCATTGGGTGTTGATAGATACAAAGCATAGGAGAATGTACTGTTCTAGTACAATAGGAGAAGGAGATATGAACGAAAATGGTCGGAATTGTAACTCTACCGTAGAAGCCTCAACTTACTTCATTAACTTTGATAAATCCCTGAAGGAAAGTTCTTACAACTTAAATAAAAAAGATAAAACCCTAACAAACTAACAGATCCTAACCGCAAATTTGTACCAATCTAACACAACTTACAATCCCAAAATAACTACACTGCCATTTGGATTAGGGAAGACCATACTTACTACTTTTAATATTAATTTAAGGGCAGACTCTTTAATAAGGTACATGAAAATACCCTCTCTATCACCAAATCCTTGTCCTCAATGATGAAAGTTTGGAAAATGACTGGTAATATTCCCTGAATCCTCCCATGTAGCATCTTCAGGAGTTGTATTTTTCCACTGAATAAGTAGTTGAGTAATATAAGCTTTATTTCTGGTGATGGTTCTGGAGTCTAGAACAACTACAGGAACTACAAGAACCTTGCCTTCATGATCAACAATAGGTAATTTAGGAGATGGAGTACGAATTGCACCTATCTGCTTCTTGAGTTGGGATACATTGAAGACTGGATTTATTCTGGCTCCAACAGGTAGCTGCAACTTGCATGCTACTGAACCAACTTTTTCCAAAATGAAGAATGGGCCATATTACTTTGATGCAAGTTTAAAATTTCTTCTCAAGGCCATATGAGCCTGTTTGTAAGGCTGAAGTTTAAGATATACCTTATTTCCCACTTCGAAACTCCTCTCCACCTTTTTTTTATTAACATAAGTTTTCATCCTTTCTTGAAATTGATGAAGAGCATCTTTCAATAACCCAGGGATAGCATCTCTTTGTTTTAAGTACTCTTCAACAACAACAAAAGATGTGGTGGCGTTAGTATGGAAGACCATATGAGGTGGGTTGTAACCATAAAGTTCTTTAAAAGGACTCATCTTCAAGCCAGAGTGGTAGTTGCTGTTTTACCACCATTCAACAAGTGGTAGCCATTGATGTTATTTTTTGGGTTGATATCCACACATACATCTTAGTAATCTTTCCAAACAAGAATTTGCCCTCTCAGTTTGACCATCAGTTTGTGGATGATAAGCAGTGCTTAGGTTCAGCTTTGTGCCCAATGCCTTGAATAGATCCTGCCAGAAATTATTGGTGAATACCTTGTCTCTGTTAGAGACAATTAAAGCAGGCAAACCATAGAGCTCGAAGACATAATTCACGAATTCCTTTGCCAAAGAATAAGCTGTATAAGGATGATGTATCCCAATGAAGTGTCTATACTTGGTCGACCGGTCCACCACAACCAAAACTACAGATTTCCTTTCACTTATTGGTAGGCCCTCAACAAAGTCCATGGAGAGTGTTGCCAAGCATGATCTGGAATTGTTAGTGGTTGAAGTAAACCAACAAGAAAAGTGTGCTCACCCTTATTTCTTTGGAAAATATCTCAAGTAGAGACATAAGGAGGATCTCCTTCTTTATTGCAAGCCAGAAAAAATATGTCTTGGCTTTGACATATATTTCTTGAATCCCTGAGTGTCCTCCTACAACTAAAGAATGTATGGAATCCATAACTTTGTTTTTATATTTGAAGTATTTCCCATATAAAGTCTATTTTGTATCTCAATATGCCATCTTTGTAAGAGTAATGTGCAGTGGTATCTGGAGTGAGAAGTAGTTGAGCAATAATTGCTTGTACCTTGGCATCATCAGTATAACTCTCATTAAGTTCTTGGGCCCAAGTAGGATGTGACATGGATATGTTATTACAGGGCACCAGGTGCATGATACCTTCTTGAAAGTGCATCAGCTACTTTATTATCTGACTCCTTTTTGTATCTTATCTCATAATCAAACTATAGGAGCTTCATGAGTCATTTTTGCTGTAAAATAGTAGATATTCTTTGCTCTAGAAAGTGTTGGATACTCTGATGATCTGTTTGGATAATGAAGTTTTGGCTCTGTAAATAGTGTCTCCATCTATTCATAGCTTGTACAATAGCTAGTAACTCATTTTCATAGGTGGATAAGGAAGCAGCTCTTGGTCCAAGTGGTTTACTATTAAATGTAATAACTCTTCCTTCTTGCATTAGCACAAATGTAATCCCATCTTCACAAGCATCAGTTTCTAGGACAAATTGTTTGCTAAAATCTGGCAGAGCAAGGACTAGAGTAGTAGACATAACCTAAGCCTATTAAAAGCTTCAGCTGCAGCAGGAGACCAGAGAAGGAATTTTTCTTCAATAACTAAGTTAAAGGTCTACGTATGGAGCCATAGTCCTTGAAAATTTTCTTGCAGTATCCAGTAAGACCCAAAAACCCTCTGAGTCATTTTATTGTAGTTGGTATAGGCCACTCCACCATTGCAGAGATCTTCTCAGGATCAGCCATAACTCCCTTAGAAGTAATAATATGACCCAAATACTCCAATTCATATTGCCCAAAACAACACTTAGAAAAATTTACAAAGAGATGATGTTTCCTTAAGATCTCTAAGGTAGTCTGTAAGCGTAGATGTTCATCCAAGGAAGAGCTATATACTAAGATATTATCAAAAAAGTACAAGAATGAACTTCCGAAGATGTTATTGAAAGACATCATTCATAAGAGCTTGAAATGTAGCATGTGCATTAGTTAGTCTAAATGGCATTACCTTAAATTCAAAGTTCCCATGGTGAGTTCTAAAAGATATCTTGTGAATGTCAGAAGAATGGACCCTTATTTGATGGTAGCCTGACGTCAAATAAGTCTTGGAGAAAAATTTAGATCCATTTAACTCATCCAGTAGCTCATCTATGATTGGTATTGGAAACTTGTCTTTGATTGTGAGGTTTTTCAGTTTTCTATAATCTACAGAAAACCTCCATGAGTTGTCTTTTTTCTTGATAAGCAGATTAGTGAAGCAAAAGGACTGTGACTTGGTTGAATAATACCAGAGTGTAGCATTTCTTTGACTAATTGTTTCAACCATTTATTTCTTCATCATGGAAAGCATCTCTAATGATTCTGAGTTCTGAACTGGTTGTGGTCGTTGTACTTGTTGTTGTAAACCACTAGGACGATTTAGAACTGGTCCTGGAGCTGCAGCTTACTTGTTTGCATAACTGAAGTTGGGATGACCTCTCCACCCTGGGTTGTAAGTATTGGAGTAAGGGTCATAATGTTGTCTTTGATGATTTGGGAAAATAACATTCACTTGATCATTTCCTTCTTCATAACTTTGGGTAGATAATGACACCACCACAGTTGCAATTTCTTGCATCATTGCTGCCATGTTGCCCATTTGCTGACAAAGTTCAGAAACTTCGCTCACTTCGTTGACTCTTATGACGAGTAGTTCTGACCCACGATTTGAGAATTTGCTGCCATGTTCTTAATTAACTCTCTAGCTTGAGCTACTGTTTTATTCACTAGTGCACCACCACCTGCAGCGTCGAGAAGATTCCTGTCATTTGCTTGAAGTCACTTGTAGAAGTAGTGGATGATCAACAAATTACTGAATTGATGATGCAGACAGCTAGCCACTAATCTCTTGTAACGTTCCCAACATTCATACAATGTCTCTCCTATTATCTGATTAATGCCACAAATCTCTTTCCTAATGTGAGTTGTCTTTGATGCAGAAAAGTATCTTTCTAAGAAGAGTTTCTTGAAACTATTCCAAGTTGTGACACTGCCAGAAGGTAGATAGTATAACCATTCCTTAGCATTATCCATCAAGGAGAATGGAAAAGCTCGTAACATGACTCCATCAGCATCAGTCTCTACTGGTAACATAGCCATGACTATGTTGTGGAAATCCATTAAATGTTTATTTGGATCTTCATTAGTCATTCCATGGAACTTTGGTAGCTCACGGATCAACCCTGGCTTGATCTCAAATGTAAATGTCGTCTGGATAGACCATTGTTGCGTGTCCAGCTTGTGAGAATCTAAGTCCTTGAGTGTACGGTTCGCGTCACCCATTGCTTTTTGTTATTCCTCTACGTCTGAATCTGCGAATTCACTTAACGATGTACTCGGGGGAAGTGGATTTTTTCACTGCTCGAACAAAATCTTCTAGTAAAGTGCCTGATCGAAGTCGCATACCAATGGGAATTGGTTTGCCCCCTAAGCATTCACAAAAGAAATAGTACCTGAAAAATAATTCTTGAAACTAAATTAAAAACTAAAATAAGAAATAAAATGCAAAATAACAATCCGCTATGCCCCCCGGAAGTGGCGCCAAAATTTGGTCGGTTGTTAGCCAAGCAAAAATATTTCAAGTTCTTTTACTTCACAAAATATGGATTAGAGTACTATGATAAGAACAAGTTTGTTCCTCGGAGAGGTATGGGTTGTTATTCGTATTTGAAAATTTAAGTAACATGGGGAGTTTTGTATTTTAAGACTAAAGTAATTAAACTAATTATGCTAGCGAATAATGAGTAAGGAAAATCAATAAGTTGAGAATACTGATTAAGGGTTCATCTTCAATCATAAGACATGCAACTTCAATAATAACTAGAGTTGTCACTTAATCATTCATTATCAAAAGCCCTAGAGCATCCCATCGAGAGCATACTCCGGTAAATTCCTCATGTCATCACATACCATAACGATGAATATGTAAATACTACTCAAAGAACAACCTAATGCAACGTGCTATCAAGTTTAATCCCTCAAGAGCTTTAAGTTCTATGGATTAGGTTAATCAATGCAAAAGATACACTACGATTAATCTATTTAACATAGGTCTAGCTTCTACATGCAATCACACAAAGGTTTTGAATACCATTGGTAATCACAATATGCTACTTATGACAAGGTTCATCAACAATTTTGTTCTCAAAATCCTAGTCTTGCAATAGATATGCATTCATACTTATTCAGTAGCGCTCCTAAAAAAACATTCACACAATCATACATGGCGATAATAATTAGTAGAACAAGACGATAATGACTCGATTAAGAAAACAAAACTAATATATTAATTTAGTACATGCTTATGAAATCCAACTACATCCTTAACCAGCATAAAGAAGCTTAGCTACTCATAGTTTTACTAAAAACTATAAAAAAATATTAGAGAAGAATAAATAAATCAACCCAAAGAATTGGGAGAAATCACCCCAAGCTCCGCACAATCCTAGCTTTTCGCGTCAAGCTCCGTCTTTATTTTCTCTGCGTTACTTTTCTTCAGTCTCTTTCTGTACGTGAAGGTATATCTTTGAATGAGGTTCTCGATTTCTGATAGACATATTTTTATGTCTAAATTGTTCTCAATTATTTGTATTGTTAGTACTCAGTTTATACTTATTGTGTTATTTTATGTGTTTGTAGGTGCTTTTGGGAAATAAAACGTTGTGGAAAAATTGGCTCGAAAAGTTATAAAGGCACCCAGAAAATTACTAAATGCACCTAAGGATTGGATAACAACACCCCATGTTTATAAAGGCACCCTCACTCTGGATATGGGCACCCACTTCTTCTTCATTTTAAAAACAAAATTTGGAGGGAACTTTTATCTCCCAACTGCTTGAATGGATTAATGGGTTTTGGGAAATTTTTGAAAGTTGTTAGGACAAAGAATATTCTCGTGCCTAGAAAGGAAGAGTTTTACAAATTATGGAAACTCGAAATCAATGAGAATCCCGTGTTTATAAAAGAAACAAGATTTCGGCAGATTTGAATATTCTTGGAGAAACATCGAGTATATCCTTCTCGAGAAGGAAACAATACCAAGAAAAGAGAAACATGATCAGAAGAAAATAAAGCAAATTATGTCCGAGATATAAACCGTGAAAGAAAATCAGATCACGGAAGAAAACATAAATATCATTGATGGAAAAGATCTGCGTGAATTAAATGGAAGATTTGAGGAGTTATTTGACGATATTTGGTGTTATATTATAAATAGGGGTCTTGTAAGAGAGTTGGGGAGGGCTGGCAAAGGCCAGAGAGGAAGAAATCAAAAATCAGAAAAATCTGCTCGTGATGAAGAAATCGTTGTTAAAAGGTTGAAGCTTTTATGGCCAAAAAGTTGAAGTTTCCATTGCTAAAGCTTTTAACTTTGGAACGTTTATCTTCAAATTGCAACTTTTATCTTCAGTGAAACACCTTTTCCTCTGTAACGCCTGTAAACGTTGCAAACTCGTTGTTTTCATTATTTTCACTCTTTTTCATCATTTGTAAACACTTTGAGTCATGAATCATTATTTTCGGCAAGTGATTTATATCAGGAGCTAAACCCCTTTGCTGAGGCGACGGATGAAGCCATTGTTCCAAGAAAAGTGGTATATTTCTATTTTAATTGAGTTTTGCAAAAAAAATTATGATTATTTGCTTTGATTAAAATTAATTTAAGGATTTTTATTAAGCAGTTGTGATTTCTTTTGATAGAGCATGCTTAGCCTAGTGATAGACACATTTTAGTGTCTAATTTGCACCTTAATTTCTAGTGAGTTAGTATTCGATTTTGTGTCTATTACGTGTTTTATTGCTTTTGTAGGTACATTAGAAGAATAAAGATTTGTGGAAAAATTGGCTCAAAAAGTGTTCAAGGCACCCGGGAAAATGGATCAAAGCACCCACACTTTGGATTGGGGCACCCCTGGATCGGGTCAGCCCAGCGAGCTGGATCGGGCCGAGTCACGGGTCGACTCATCGGACTCGACGGTTTTTACTGGCAGCACAAATCCAACGTGAAATTTGGTTTCTTTTGCTTCCAGATTGTTCCAAATGTTAGTAGATAACTCACACAAGTTAGAACAATCGAGAAACAGCAAAAAGATCCCGTGAAATCAGTTGAAAAATCATGAACATGGCCGGAATTTGATTTCGATTAGGAATGGGATTTGTGGGCTGTTCTAGAGAGTTCTATTAGGTTTAGAACTCTCTCTAGGGTTTCTACTATCTATAAATACCAAGAGAAGCCAAGAGAATCGAGGACAAAAGCTTAGAGAAGATTTTAGAGATTTCCGGTCAATATTCCGTCACCGCCGACGAGCTGCTGCTGCACCGGCCGGCGTGTTCTTCATCCATCACTGCCGGAGAAGAAGACTCAGTAACATTTATATGTGTTGCTGATTTGAATTTTCCTGTCGTCTATTGCTTCAAACCATTTGTTGCTTAAACTTTTCTGTAACAGCTGAACCCTCTTCTGTAACGCTTATAAGCGTATCAAATCAGCTGTTACAGCGTTATTCAAACTTGTAATCAATATTTTGAGCAATGAAATCAACTTTTGAGCAAGTTTTCTTCACCATGAGCTAAGTCTATTTACTGGGATGATGGATAAGGTAATTTTCTCAATTTTATGTGATTTAATTATTTTCTAATAATTATTTATAATTCTTTTATCATTAAAATTGCATAGTTTTGAATAGTAAAAACGGTTTTCTTTCAACAGTTGTGCTTTTGCTTGATGGATTATGCTTAGTTAATTAATTTTGATAATCCATGCTTGTGATTTACCTCTATTTGTTAGCATAACAAAAACCAATTTTGGCAATTATTTGGGCTTCAATTAAATTAAAAAGAATTATCTGATTAATCACATAGGTTGTTAGAATTACCTGATTCCTGATTCCTGGTACGTTTAAAATTATTTAAAAATCATAGTTAGGTTATTTAGTCTTTTTCTTACTCCTGGAATTTTCTAGAGTTAGTTTAAATCATTATTTTCTAAAATCATCACCTTCACAAGTTCGAGAATCGAACCTTTATTTACCACTTTCTAAAATTACATCACCTAGGGTTTTTGATGTTCTATCCTTTCGATTTATAATTGTTGCTTTGAAAATATACTTTTGCAACATATTAGAATCACTTTAAACGTAAAGAATTGCATGAATATTGATTAGATTGAATCACTTTAATTGGTTAATGGTGAAATCCATAACCTCAGTATTTTTGAATATTACTTTCATCTTTTGTGTATATTTTCTAGTTAAAAATTGGTTTTTAAATCTAAAATCAGTCTTCACAAGTCCGAGAGTTTGAAACCCATTATTACCACATCTACAAATCCACATCAATTTTTGGCGCTGCCGACGCAGACTTTTTTTAGATTTGTTTTTAGTTTTTTTTAGGTTAGTTAGTTTAGTTAGATTTTTATTTTTATTTTTTCTATTTTACGTTTTTGGGTATTTTTCTTTGTATTACAGGTTTTGGATGAAAAAGAAATTGGATCCAAAGATTATATTGATTGATTAAAGACTTAGGGTCAAATATAAATCGAAAAGAACGGAAAAAGAAGACAAATTTTTTTTATTATTTTTTTAGTTAATTTTTTTTAAGGTTTTTATTTTTCTTTTTAGAAAATTGTATCAGGAAATTCTTATTATTTTTGTAATTATTTTAGGTATTTTTCTGTTTTTCTTATTTTTGGACTTAGAACTTTGGACTTTTGAACTTTTGGATATTATTATTATTTTTAAAACCTACGGAATGGTAATTTAAATATAAACTGCAACAGGGAAGGACGACAATTCCAATATTGTCTCGGCCCCTCGGGTTCGTACACTGACGTAGGAGTCGGTGGCCTGAGTCAACCACAACTGTTAATCGCCCGTCTGGTACGGGTGGTAAGACTCGATCAACCCATGAATCCCCTGTCAGTGGGTTTTTTGTATTCCTTTGTAATGCATATATGTTGAGGACTTGAATACGGAATTTACTTTTCTAGTAAAGGGCAAGGACTGACCATATAACATAATGACTCGGATTTCATTACCGTTTCCTTCTTGCCCCCCTTAGGAACACATTACCTACGCGAACCTAAGCCTAAAATTTGACTAGAAAGCGATCTATAGGATAACGAGCTTATTGGAAAGTCATTCAAAAGGACTGTATTGGTTACTTTGTTAGCCTAACTCAAAGTTCAGGAAGATTATTTTAAGTAGATTCGAGCTTCCTTGTAACCCAAGGAAACGTTGCCAAATAGGCAGGGTTATCAAAGCTCCTTAGAGCTTATCCTGTTTCTATTTGACTTAATCTAATTCGGATCGTTCTAAGAGATTTGCTAAAATTGTAACTAGTTGCCTTTTGGAAGAATAGAAGCTGGTCTAGAAACAATCTAAGTGAAGCCATCATCCTTTTTGTTTGCTAGATTCAGTAGGTTTGATTTGGTTGAGTCGTCCTTGTTTGTGTATGTTTAGAACCCCCATGTTTAGAACCCCCTTCATGTTAGGATTTATTTTGTTAGAAAATGTCGAACTGGTATTATGAAGACCAATACAATGAATATCCGACTGAATTTTAAAATAGACATTATCCGTACTATCAACATGGTGTGGATAGTAGTCGGGACCACCACCAACCTTTTGGAGGATATTTCTCATATCAGGTTGATCTCAATTATTATTCGTACATACACCCGTCTTATGAACATGGAAATGAGCAAAATTCGAATTATTTGTCTAAGAGGGATGCCCTAAAGCATGTACGTTCTAGTACTTATAATGAAACCATTATGCCTCTAGAAGAATCATTGAAGCAGTTGCGATCTAGTACGCATCATGAACCTATTATGTCTCAGAAGAATCACTCAAGAAGTTATCTAAGATGACACATAGGTTCGAATTAAGTGTGAGTGGAACAAATAGTAGTCCAACACTTTCTCTAGAAGAATCACACGAGCAGTTGCGATCTAGTACTCCTTATGATCCATTTGTTTCTCTAAAGAATTCCATCAAGAAGTTGACTAAGGATACAAGAAGGTTCGTATTAAGATAGGGGGGGCAATTAGTAGCCCAACTCTTTCTCTAGACGAATCCCTCAAGCAGTTGACTGAGAATACAAATAGATTTGCATTAAGTGTGAATAAAAGTCTTGCAAATAATAATATTTCTCAAAATGATCTTAATTTCCAATATAGTGCTACCCTTGGTAATTGTTCACCTAGTCAAGAGAACTAGGATATAATTGGTAACACTACTTATTTAGACGAGGTTCAAACATCTTCATATTATTATGATGATGAGGATAGTATTGGTGAAGAACTTGAAATATACAGGCAGAGTGATCAAGAAATTGTCACTTCAATTGTGCTTCATGATGATAATGTTATTTCTGTTTCAAATCCAAATAATTTTAATGATTATTCACCTATTCAAAAGGAAGAGGATTTGACTAGAGATATCATTGTTTTAAAAGGTGTAGAATTTTCTTTTTTTGAAGCCGATAATGGTTTAGAGGAACGAGTTTGTCCTGAGACTAGTGATTTAGTGTCTAACGATTCAAAGACAATATTCTCTGACGAAGATGATAGACTCTTAGAGAATCTTAATGTGATAGAGGATGATTTGTTTCAGGTTGATAGAATAGTTTCCCAGTGGATTTTGTTGTCCTAGACACCCAACCTTTTCAGGTCCCAAAGGCTCAAATACCAGTGATCTTAAGTCGTCCCTTTTTATCTACATATAATGTCGCCATCGATTATGGAAATGGAATAATTAATTTTTCTTTTGGTAACATGACTGTTGAACTGAATCTATTTAGTGTGAATAGACAACCTTCTTGTGATATCTATGATTTAGAAGAAGTAAACATAACTAGTACTTCAGTTCATAAATCTTTGCCAAACACTTTGTTAGAAGATCCATTAGAGAAATACCTAGCCCACTTTGGGTTTGATGTTGACGATGATAGTGTTATTAGTAAGGTGAATACTTTGTTAGATTCTGCACCTTTGATGGACACTTATAATATATGGAAAGCTAAGTTTGAACTTTCACCAGTTTATAAGTCTATAGAGGAAGCTGAGTGTAGTTCTGACCTTAAGTACCCTAGAATCCAACCATCAGTTTTTAGTCCATCTGAGAGTAATGGCCACCCTAAGTTTGGGGGTACCGATGATTCTTGTGATTTTCAAGTATCCCTGCTCAAATTCCCTCACTTGAGGCTTGACATTTGCACCTCTACCATTTTTCAAGATCATCTTCAAACTAGATTCCCTAAGCTTGTTGATATCCAGAAAGAAGTTCAGTTGTTAGAGACCCATCCTCTGGTTGATATGGTCTACCCAAATGATATACCCAGATTGACTTTGTTTTCCCACCAAAAAAATTTCTTCCAATTGTGGGAACGTTTGAATTTCAAATGTGTCAGTTATTAAGTTTTGAGACTAAGTCTAATTACTTTAGGAAATTAGAATCGATACATTTGCTTAAGAATGACCACCATTTTCATAATAGTCAACTGTGTGGGTCAAATCTGATTGACTTTGAGGATCCATAATTATTCAGGTTATTATTATGTGTCTTAAATTTATTAGTTGAGTTTTTCCAGACTCTACAACCTGATCTTCTAGATCCTGCCTATGAGGAAATTCAGCCTAAAGACATTTATCTAGACCCTTTCATAGAGCCTGAACTTGAACCTCAACTAGATGTAATTGTCTTAAACAAGACACTAGATAGGGATAAGGTTGTAATCTGTTTGTTCACTTTCTGGGCCTGCTGCAGTTTCCTTCTATTTTGGATAACATTATTTTATTCAGATGACCCACAGTTGTTCCGAATATTGCTATATGATTTTATGAGGTGACTAATTCTTTCTTAGTCTGGTTGAAGACTTTAAACTTAGCACTTCTTAGGAGGTAACCCATGCTCATACGACACAGTAATATCTTTCCTTAACTCTTTTCCTTTGATTGGTAATAGTTTATCCTTGTTCATGTTTTAATAATTCATCTTGAGAACTTTGAGGACAATGTTAGATTTAAGTTTTGGGGTAAGGGAGAAACTTTTAGTGAAATATGAAACTCCAAAGTCTATAAACTTGTGAACAATTCAGGATGACACTAACCATTCTAGGTAGATAGAAACTTAGCTTTTTTTCTATAGGAATTGGTGTGCCAATCTAAATGGTCTATTTATAAAAGGATGCCTAGCTCAAGTGTTAGAAATAACATGATAGTTGTCACCATATCTCGGAATCTACCTCGACCATATCACTTTCTGTTTTTATTTTTGTAATTTTTGTGTTTCTCTAAGTGATTTGGTAAGGCACCAATATCGAATTGTTATCACCACCAGGATGATTTGAGATCAAACCCCATTATTGTTTTATTTAGACCATTATTAAAAAAAAATCGAGAGTTGACACTTTTATAACAACATGTGTGTTTTCTCCATGTCTTCGTCGCCTAAGCAAGCGTGGAATGCAGGACCCATGAGAACTATCATGTAAGATGTTCATAAGGAGCATGCGATTGGATTCAATTTGATCCAATCATGTTATCAATACATTTAATAATATAAAGATAATTATTTTATTTTCAATAAATCGATCGTTGGGACCCTTGTATATACCAGCTGAATCGATATTAGTATAAGGATTAAGACTAGTGAGAGCGTATCTCAACCCATTAGGATTCATCCTGGCACTGACCTTCAGACAGATATGAGAAACACCGTTCACCTTAGTCAACATGTGCACCATTCAATATCTCTATATCCATCTTCTAAATCTATTCATGTGATTGAACTTTGATTGATTCTGAGTATCGTGGTTGAATGACTACCTAAGTAGAGCTTTGTTTTCTTATATATAAATTTTAGTATGCTGAGTGAAATAATAATACAAGGTAATTCACATGGAATCTAGCAAATAGGTGTAAGAAAATAGTACTCAAAATATGTAAATTATGCACTTATCAACCAGTCAAGGTTATTTTCTTACCCTTGTGTTTGAATGAGATACACAGCTTGGATAAATTGAACAAAACATCACCTAGTCTTCTCAGCCAATCTGCACCCTAAACTATATCACAGCCTCCTAGGGGAGAAATCTTAAATCACCACAAAATTTGTAACCCTGCATTGTCCAGTTGAGTTGAGAACAAACTCCAGAACTAATAGTTTTCTCCCCATTTTCCACTGTAACAAGCATATTGGCAGTAGCTTCAATAAAGCAGTGTAAGCTTTTAGCTATTTCACAGTCAATAAAACTGCGGATGCTACCAGTGTCAATGAGAACTGAAATGGCTTTTTTCTTAATAAATCCAGGAATTCTTATTATGTCTCCAGAAATATTACATGTTGTAGATGGTAAGTTTTTGACAAGGGATAGAATTTTAAAATTTCCCTCTACTAAGCGACAAGAATATATGTCCATATTTATGCGTATATACTTAATTCTATAGCAAAATATATAATAATGTGTCTCTACTTATATTCCGCAAGCGAATTAAGAGAAAAAATTCTCTTTAAACATTCTAAATTGGCTTTACGACCTCCCTAATACTCATAATATTCATGCATATTGAACTAGTCTCAAGTCGCATAAATTCCACAGTTGGATTCCTTGAAATTGCCTCGAATGCGCATTGATGTTCCAGTAACATCTATTAAATTTGGGAAAAGCTAATGCTTAAACCCCAAAATACATTCTATCTTAACGCTTTATTCACAAGGAATGCTTCTCAAATTGCTCTTCTGAGCTCAAATATGCTACTTTAGCACTTTGCTTGAATATAAGCCATAAATTATGCGCCACTCCTCTCGGACGCGCCACAATCAAAAAACAACGCCTCAAAAGACGCATCGAACCTCTGAGCTTGGCTAACCCTAGCCTTACCTCCTATCAACGCCAAGTTAGCACTAGTTATTTGGCTTAGCACCACATTGGCACCAGTTAGCCACATTAGCGCTAAAAGCGCTAATTTTCCTGACGCTAACCCTAACACCTGAGAAGCGCCAACTAACTTAATATAGTCTTAGCTAGCACATATTGGCCTAATAAGGCCTTAGATAGCGGGTCACTACCTTAGCACCTTAACCTTAGCACTAAAGTGCTAACCCTAACCCTAGCGCCAAAGGCGTAAACTTCCTTGGACGATGGCTGGCTAGCAGCGCCATAGCTAGCATGTCCCCAGCATGTCCCATGATGTGCCACAAACCATAGTGAGTCCCTGCATACCTAGCATGTCCCTGTCATGCTTAGCGTGTCCTACTCTCCAGTGCGTCATTGGCTCTCCAGCACGTCTCTTGGCTATAACGCCTCTAGCAAGCACGTTCCTACTGCAGCGCTCCCTAGCTCCTAGTGCGTCCCTAGCATCCTCCATAACTTAGCGCCCTAGCTTTAGTGCGTCTCTAGCTCCAGCAAGTACCATAGTTGATGCCTCCCAAGCCTTAGCTTGATGCATCCCTAGCCTTAGAGCCAATACGTCTCTAGCTCATACTTAGCAACTTGGCGCAAGCACATTGACACTTGCACTCTAGTGTTAACTTTACTACCCAATTGAAGTGCTAACTTCAAACCTCCTTGACGCTAGCTTCCTATCCCTATTATAATTGATATTTACTAGAAGCTATCCATGCTGGACTTACTTCTGAGACGTTCGCACATTATCCTTTTATAACTAAAAGAGCTAGCATATCATTATCTGCGTTAAGTAGATAGTACTAGCTTTGCTAGCTACTTCCTTCAGAAATACGCCTTTCTTCAATATGGGTCCAACATCAAATCTTACATGAATTCTAATAGGTCTCCTTGCTTAAGAAGCCCTCTACAATATTTGGCCTCAAATGCCTATCAGACTTACGATAAGTCACTTCTAAGCTAATTCTTAGCAATTAAATACGCCATATTACTTTCAAGCAAGTACATGACCACTAAACTTCCCAGATTCGACACTAGTAAGTCTGATTATCAATCCAGTGAGTCATGCAACTTGCCTCATTGACTTAGCAAGTCATTTGACTTGACTCGACTCAATCAAAACAATAGTGGCTTATGACTCCACTATTTCCACGAGATATCAATACAACACATGGGGGGATTCTTATTGGTGTATTGGTCTGGCGGTCTACGGCATCGTGGGTGGTGTTACCACCTCCACGAACAAAAAGCTAACAAATAGTGGACGGTTACAAACAGTTGAGAGGATGAGGAGTAGTGGTCAGACATGTCTTCCCTACTTTCCGGGAACCACCCCACTACAATCTCCATAATCATCACTTCTCCACCTCTCCCTAACTTCCACGACTTACGAGAAATCAGTGTGTCTCCTCTGAACTATAAATAGGTGATTTTCATTTATTTGAAACAAGACAGACAAGATACTCATTCTGAAGAAACAAAACCTATAGAATTAGCGATTCCTCTCAGAGAATCCTTTTATTCTTCACACTACCTATCACACTGATATTTCTCAACCTTCTTTGCTTCTTTCCCCAAAGACCTACCCAATCTTCTCCATCTTTTTGAACGGCCATTTCTTGGTTTAGGCTCGTTTTGTTCGATTTTTATCTCTCGAACCTACTTGAAAGTACAATTTTACCGTACATTTGTTTTCACCCTAAAACACCTGTCAAGGCCTGTAAGGAGATTTCCATATCACTCTCCACATGAGAATCTTCTTATTCCTCCTCAATTTCCTCATTCATAATAGATATCTCCTCAGGTTCTTTAGTTATCATCAAGCACAACTGTTGTTTTTTGCAGAAATGACCTGGTTTATATACTTCATCATAATTTTTCTTTGGGGTTTGTCTCTTTATGGGAAATGTTATTCTAGTTTTAAGAGTTTTTTGCTGAGTAAATTTTGGTTGGTGCACGGAAATGGTTTTGGATAGAAAATTTTGAGGTTGAAATGACCTAGCAGTCGAAATTGAATTGGTATAAGACCTCTGAATGGGTTTAATTGTCTTTTGTTGCAGAGTAAGGGTTTTTTCTTGCATTCTAGCAAGTGAAAAAATATTTAGAAGTTTGGGTTAAACATGAGTATGGATTCCCAAATTTCTTCCTTCAACCTTCTACTGAAACTCTGGATGAAATACTCCTCAGGAAAATCCTTATGTTTGCTAAGCAATAGAGCCTTTAAGTGCTCAAATTTCTCAAAGTAGTCATCTACAGTGGTAGTTTGAGCCAATTTATTGAACAACCCAACAATGTTTTCATGGGAAGAATTTTTAAATCTTAAACAAATACTCTCACATAAATCTGACCAAGTAATATGTTGTTTATTTAAACATAAGTTTTCATACAATTTACCTGCTTTACCATCAAAATGGATGGCAACCATCATAGTCTTGTTGTATTCTGCTATATTGTGCATCAAGAATAATAATCATACTTCTGGATCAATCCTTTTGGATGTTCACCATCAAATCTCGGAAAATCAAGCTTTGGCGTACGATTTTGTTCGTGAAAATCTCGACCCCCAGAAGTATTATGAAAAGTAGATCCACCCCCTTCATTAGTTAATCCAGGATGAGAGCTTGGTGTTCCACCCGGACCTCTATTGTTATGGTCTCTACTAGAAGAAAAAAAATTCCAACTAAGATAACAGTCTATTATCGATACTACTTGCGAAATCCGCCTTTGTCATCATTGTACTAAGTTGAAGAGTAATAGCATTGTATTTGTCCTTTAAGGAATCGATTTGTGATCGTTGCTTAGCATTTGTATCTGTTAGATCTTTACAGGAAGGAGCAGGTCCAACCATGGTGAAATAGGGATAACAGTTTTGATGCCACTAATACTGTTTTAATACAATGGGAGAAGGAGATATGAACGGAAAATGGTCGGAATTATAACTCTTCCATAGCAACTCAACTTACTTCATTAACTTTGATAAATCCCTAAAGGAAAGTTCTTACAACTTAAATAAGAAAGATAAAGCCCTAACAGACTAATATATCCTAACCGGACATCTGTCTGAATCTAACACAACTTATAATCCCAAAATAACTACATTGCCATTCGGATTCGGGTAGACCACACTTACTACTTCTAATACTAATTTAAGGGAAGACTCTCTAAGAAGGTACATGACATATAATAAAGTCATAGTAGCACAAAAACAAAGAATTACTAGAGGCATCCAGTTTTACAAAGGAAATAGAGAATTACTAGGGGGAGGCATCCAGTTTTACAAAGGAAGTAGATAATCCTAAAGGCAGACAACCTTCTCACTCAGGAGAACCACTTTGATTAACTATTAGGGCAACCCTTATCTAAGTCGTGGGGTTCCTAAATCCTTTATTATTCTTAACCTAAGGAGACCTAGGTTGACATTAATACAAGATCGGCTCCTCTTTGTTCCTCAAGCTGCAGCAAAGACGAGTCCACCAGAGATTTCATGCCGGCAAGCTCAAATTTTATGATGGCTGAGTCATAATGGGTTTGTGGAAGAGAAAATAAAAGAGTGGAAGATGAAGCTAATAATGGGTTCGCTGGTGTACAGTGAGGAAGAATGGATTTCATGTTTGGTTTCTTGGGTTCGAGTGATTGTAGAAGCAAAGACAGCGAGAGAAAGTGAAACAGGAAGAAGATGAGTTTCAGTAAAGAAAGGTTGGGTTTACTGCTTCCATGGGAAAGCAGGGATGAATGAATGGTTTGATTGAATGTTTGAATGAATTGCATATGAATGTTACAATATCTGCAGTTGAAGAAAGTGGAGTTTGATGGTGGTTTTTGAGTTGACGAACTGAATAGGGAAGAAGATGGTTACTATTGATTTGTGTTACTGAAACTGAAAGACAGAGAAGATGAGAGATGGTAGTGAAGATGAATTGGTGCAGTTCAGGTCGTGAGTTTGGTTTGCATTTTGAATCCAAGAGCAAGAGGATGATGGTGTCATTGTTGGGTTTTGTTGCTGCCATGAATCTGGATGAGTAAGAGAAGATTAAACTCGAGTTTATGTGTTTGAATGGTCAGGGAATGTTTTTAGTGTGTGAATGGTTGATAACTGCAGCGAAGGAGATATGGGAATTTCAAATCAACATGGCTTATTGTTCTTCCTATCAAGTTATGCACACAAGCTGTTTGAAGAAATGTCTCAAATAGTTGGCCGAGACTTGAAGGATGTATGGACAGACTATGGGTCTGTCAATGGATTAGAATTTGTTTAAGGCCTGAGTTATGGCAGTGAGTTGGGCCAGATAAGTTGAAGCCATGGCAAAGTTGCCAAGGGGTTTGGATTTGGACTTAAATTTGGAAAGTTAGGGTTTCGGATATATTTTTTGAAATTGAAGAGTTTGAGTTATACAAGGAAAAAAACATCTACTTCAAAAGGGATTCTACGGAGGAGAAAGCTATATAAGAGCAACTTCAACAAGAGAGGGAGATATCTATGTTTTCACCTAGTTTTCTTCTCACCTCTTCTACTTCTTTGTGTAGGTTTGCACAGGGAAGATTTCTCGCATTTAGGGTTTGCGATTTCTTTTCTTCTTCAATTGTGTAAACTCTAATTTAGGAGTAGTTAATTTTTTGTTGGTTAGGGAATAGTTGGATTTCTCAAATATACGATTCTTTGAACTAATACATTAGTTTTGTCTCATATTAATCATTCATGATTCACTACAAATATCTAGTTGATTGGTTTGTTTATTTAAGTTACAAATTGATTGAAATTACATTCATATCTAAAGCTAATTTAGGGTTTATTATTCGCAAAAGTGATACTCCTTGAATACAAGTAGCATAATTGTGGTTATTGCTTGTAGTGATACATCCTAGTAATCACAAGTGGATCATGACCTTTGTTAAATTGAATTAGTGCGTTTTTCACGTTCAATTGCATTGATTAGCCTAATTTCATGAATTTTAATGCTTTTCGGGAATTAAACTTGATTAATGTTGTTTACATATTAGGTTGTTCTCTTGGTAGAATTCGTATTCGCATCTTTTAATGTGTTTGTTGATGACTTGAGAAAACTTGTGGGATATTCTTGCGACCAAGGTATTCTTGGGATTTTGATTATAAGAGATTAAATATCAATTCTAATTATTAGTACAAGAACATGCTTGTGAATGAAAACGAAACCTTAATCAATATCTTAACTCGTTGATTATTTTCTATAATTTCTTAGCTTTGTTAATTAGTTTAATTACTTTCATTGAATCTGAAAATTACCCCCGTTTAAATAAGTTTTCGAAACATATAACAACCGAGACCTCCTGTGGGAACGATCCTTTCTTACCTTGCTTCATATAAATCTTAAGTAGTGAGAAAGTAATAAATAATTTTGGCGTGGTACGACACATATCATATGCCTTAATTTTTATTTTCAGAATTATGTAAATACCATTAAGATACAATAGTCAGCTAACTAATGTGTAATTATCTTCGTTCACAGTTTTACAATCAAGAAAAAGGATGAGATTGACTACGTGTTTCCAAGGCCAATCATTGATTTTACAAATTGGTTGATTTGTCGACTTAAATTGCAAGAAGATTTTGTCAGCTTTCGTACTAGGATGATGTAGTGTAGTGTCTCAGACCAATTGTGTACTAAAAGGATGAAAAACTATACCTATGTGAACTATTTAAAAGTAGATAAGTTTTAAATTATGGATCTCTTTTTTACTATGTGTCTCTTTTTTCACCTCTTTGGCGTACTGGCATTTATATGTCGTGTTGCTTGCTATGTAAAAGTTAGGTGTTCCAAATTCTAACCGCTTCTTTTGATCTCTTGTTTATAACGTGAGTCCTAATGTTAAGGTGATTGGTTGGTAGTTGTTTTGTGGTAAAACGGTGTATAAATTTTTTTGATCTATGATAGTTGTTAGGCCTATGGGAGTTTGTTCCATGAGATCTAAGGAGTGTGAAATAATTGTGATCGTTTTTATATAGAGCGAATACAATATATTTGAAATAAATAGATTCTATATGGTTCTCTATGAAGGTATATCAGTCAGTTGTAGTTACACTAGCATATAAAACTTAGGGTAGAACGCCTAAATTTTCTTTAGGAAAGTATCTTTTGAATCCTTAGATATAAAGAAGTATTCTAATTTATTTGTCTTTTATAGATTTCAAGGATTGGTTATTAAGTCAATTAATTGAAAAAAATATTTAGGAATAGTAAAATAAAGTTCTGCTAAAATTCAATCTAATATTTTTGTGACATAAAAAACTTTATTAATATGATCTTTGATGCGTAAGAATGTCCATTCAACCTTCCCACAGGTTGATTTGACTTAATATAATGTTGAAATCATGATAATAAAGGTAAAACAAGAAAACAAATAGATATTCGTTTGATGTATTTATAATACTTTGCACTTTTGCAACTCTTTTTATATTATTCATAGTATGTTTTTCATTTAATGTCTTAAGTTATTTGGAGCAAAATGTTATGTCTTTGATAATCATTTTGAATAAAGTTTTTTTTTTCTTGCCTTTTATAAGAATACGCCGTATATATCATAGTTTTGATTGCTTGTTGATTTCAGGTATTATCATTATCGCAACTGAGATGAACAAAATTGAGTAAGTTTGTGGAATTTTCTTTATCCCACCCTCCACTAACCCCATGCACAAATAGAGATTTTTGGTTCTGTCACTGTCATAATATCTAGAATTTTTAATTTAGTTGTTGATCATTTGGTTCTATTTTTTACTGAGTCGTTGTTTTAGTTTTTTTTTTTTTTTTTAGTTACTTGTTACTTTTAGAGAAACTCCGGTGGGATAGGTAAATTGGTTAATTTACCAATTATGCCTCTATAGTGGGATGGGAAAACCCTCAAATCTGGGGGTTTGCCCACCGTATCTCAGGTTGAGTCGACAACGGTCGAATCTCAACGGTTTTCATCCAACGTCTAGTATTTCCTTCATATAAATTCATACAATTTCAACTCCAAAATCACACCTTCTCCACTCAAATATTCTTCTACTTTCAATCTTAAATCTTAATATTTCCATTTTAAAATCTTGATACCAACTTCTGATAATAAAAATAAAAATAATGGCTAGCCCATCACAAACACCAAATACTGAATCAGGAAAGGGTTCATTATAGCCTCGCGGTCCAAGGTTTAATCTCCTAAAAGATAAAGCTATCTGCAATAGGTATGTATCATTACGCTTGACACTGTCAATGGTGTTAATCAAGCCCATGCAACGCTTTGGGGAAAAAAAATTAAAAAATTTGACGAGGAAACTAGGAATCCAAATGAACGTGATTACAACCGGTTGTCAGGCCGTTTTCATATTATCAACAAAGAAATGAATGTTTTGGTAGGTGTGATGATGCAAGTGATTCGCAAAAAAAAAACGGTGATACTGAAGCCAATATAGTAAGTTAGTTGCATTTCAAATTCTTTAATTGATTTTTAAAAAATTTATCAAGTTATTGTAATAACTAATTTTTTAATGTTGAAACTACATATGCGAAAAACCCGAGAGGCATGGCAACTCAAATAAGGTTCCGCTTTCAAACACGAATCATGTTTCCACATCTTCAAAGTCCTGAACTGATTTAACCCCGACCTGTTGAATAGATATCAAGTACCAAAGCAATCCCCTTACGAGACGTCAAACGTTTCTCAAGGGTCTTCGTACATTTAGTCTTCACCAGAAACAACCTCAACCCCGTAACCAATATAGGTGTATCCCAACAAGCTAATTCTATGTTAATGGAATTAAAAAAAGATATGATAGACCAGGAATAGAAAGGCGACTCAAAAAGCCACTGAATCTTCAACTTCAGATATCAACTTTCACGAATTTTTTAACAACCAATAAAAAACTGATATTGGTAAAATGGTAGAGCGTAAGGAAATGGCTGCAGAAACTAGGAGAGGTCGCGGGACACTTGAAAATAATTTTTTTAATGCTCACATGAGAGGAATCTTGGGAATAGATACTTCAAAGATGAATCAGACACAACTACGACTCTGGCAAGAAGTAATAAATAAATTGAAGCACATAAGGAAGATCTCAGTTGACGTTGATTCTGATGAGGAGGAGGATGATGATAGCAATAATTCCATTGTTCCACTAGATTAGTTTATTAGTTTTAAATTTTGGATGTAATAGTTTAGTTTAATTTCGATGTAATCCTTTAGTTTCAATTTCAGTGTTGCTCGTTCACCAATTTGATCTTTAATTTCAATTTCAATGTTTGATCCTTAAATTACACAAATCAATTTAAAAATAAAAAAAATAAAATGATTGAAATAATAACTATTTAAAAAAAAAAGTTAAATCATGTGAGGGTTTCTTCTTCTAAAAATCAACCCATTGATGTGCAGTGAGATCCTCCCTTAGCCTTAAATATAATCCTCTGTTTTGAATTCTCGCTTCTACCATTCTATAATCTTTTGCAGGCACTCCATGAAGGGGTTGAACAGCTTTCCTCAAATCTTGATATGGATAACTTGTCCAGTTGGGATTTCATCGGGTCTCATCGATTACCATATTATGCAAAATGATGCAGGTGAGTATAACCCTGTTCATTTCTATTGGTTTGAATGAACGATATGTTCCACAAATTATATAAAACTTCCTCTTCAAAATTCCAAATGCTCGTTCGACATCCTTCCTAACCGCCATCTACTTCTCGTTAAAATGTTGTTTTGCACGTTTCCCTTGGGATAATACAATGTAAGCTTGAACTAAAGTTGTCCACTGTGGATAAATTCCATCCGCCAGAAAATACCTTATCTGATAGTTATTTCTGTTGACGGTGAAATTCGCAGCTGGAGCATTACCATACTTCAGTTCTTCAAATAAAGGCGATTTATGCAAAACATTGATGTTATTATTTGAACCCTGGAGTCCAAAAAAAGATTGCCATATCCAGCAATCATAAGAGGCCGCCGCTTCCAAAACAACAATTGGTTTTGTGTAGTGGCCCTTATACTGACCCTGCCATGTATAAGGACATACATGCCACACCCAATGCATGCAATCAAGGCTACCTAGCATTCTAGGAAATTATATTTTGGTGTTTTCAGCTAGTAGTCGGTCGACATCATCTTGCGTTGGTTGTCGTAAAAAACATGGACCAAAATGGTTGATTATAGTTTCGAAAACATTATGAGATTTTCGTGTTGTTGTCATACGATAGTACTCATCACAGGCATCCGCAGGCACACCATAACCTAAAATCCGTATGGCTGCAGTGACTTTTTGTTTAGGACTATGTCCTTATATGTTTAGTGCATCAAATTGATAATTAAATTTAGGGTTTACCCGACAAAGCTCACCAATAACCCGCATGATCAAGTGTTGTGTATGCGGAAACGACGTTGAAAATCTTCATCAGAGTACACACTTTTATTAATAAAATAATCATGCATCATTTGTTGATGTCCTTCCTTTCGATATCTCCACGTCATCTTCTTGTCAATACAACTCTTGGTTCTGGATCTCGCTGTATTTGCCCTGAGTATAATTTGTATCATATGGTTGGTCATCCTTCTCTTATCGTCTGAATCTTCATCCATTTGATCAATCTGTTTAATAATTCCTTGAGCTTGTTGGAGCACATTTCCCTTAATATTTGTGTTTCTTCATTTTCCAATTCATGATCCATAAGTTGAGATCAAGAGTTTGAGATGAAAAGATTAAGATTGAAAGCAGAAAATTTTTGAGTGGAGAAGGTATGATTTTGGAGTTAAAATTGTTTGAATCTATAGGGAGAGAAATACGAGCCGTTGAGATTCGAATGTTGACGACCCAACATGGACCGAGCGATTCAGGTTGAGTCGATTGATTCAGTTTGGGCCTCTTCGCCAATTTTCTACTGCCAAATCGTTTTTATCCATTCATCTAACTTGGGTAATTGAGCAATATACCAATGCCCACTGGAATTGCTCTTATGCAACGATAGCCAACAAATTTAACATGCTCAATGGATTAGTCGACGATTTCAACAGGACACGTGAAATAAAGAGGAACACATACATACATTTGTCTTTTCCCAAATTGTGGTGGTTAGCATTCAATTTTATCTCCTAATTTTGTCTGTTCTTTTTAACAACGGTTCATTCACATCTCTCTCTTTCCTTACCACCTCCAGTACCAGAAGACCAAAATGTCGATCCTTCTCCCGCCATCTTCTCCCACTTTTCCCGCCAATTTCAAATTACTTCGATCCCCAAAATCCACTCCTCAGCTAATTTTACTCGAATCTAACCATTTCATATTCATTTCCCGACGAATTCCATCCATACACAGATTCCGATCCTCAAAAAATCCTCCAATTTCAGCTGTGAATCAAGATGTAGATACATTTACAAAGTATTCTGGTTACATATTTGATGAAAACAATGATAATTCTGAAGCTGAGATTATATTAGAGTATAATCCATCGAAGATTAGTTCAATTTACAGAAAGAAACCATTTTTACTTCTTCGTAGGCTTTTACAGGTTAGTAGTACTTTAGGGCGATGGTTCCTACTTAGGTATGTTGATGAGGTAACACAACGGTCGGATTCAATGTTTAAGGTGAGAACAAAATTTTACTGAAATTTATCTTAGGGTTTTCATGTTTTAGTACTAGAAGATATTAGGGTTTCAATGAAGGTAATGACTTGGCTAAAAGGGGTGTTATGTAGGTTAGAGCCGCTGAACTCCGAAAGATACTGGTGGAACTTGGTCCTGTAAGTGTTTCCTCCATGAATGCATTTGTTTTTGATTTTGTGATGAGTTGAAATGGTTGATTAATGGGCAATGTGTAGAGTGACCAGTTTTTTAATGATGTAATATTGTTCTTTCAGGCGTTTGTGAAAATTGCTCAAGCGGTCTCATCTAGAGCTGTAAGTGTCCATGCTTAGTATATATTTATGATAAGTTGGAACTTGATTTCTCCTTGAAAGGTATGCTATTGATTGAAGGTGTAGGATCGTCATAGTTTTAATTATAGTTTGGTGTTTACATGTTAAGGTTTAGTTATGATATGGTTTGATGGGAACACAGTTGGTTAGGTTTTGTATTAAAACTACCTATGTATTGCTTTGGATGTTTCAGTATTGTATTGGGATGTACTTGAATGTGTCAAATTTTTTAACCATAGATTGCAACTATGACAGACTAGTTTGAGATGGTACAATGTGAGTGTAATTTTGTGTGTTGGGCATCTTGAGAAATGAGTATGAATTCGGAATTCCAGTAGGAATAAAACTATTTAATAGTTCCTTTAATTCTCTATTGAGCACTGCAATGCCTGAATGACGTGAGGTTTGGGTATATATATTGGTAACTGGACTCAAAAGTCGGACATGTATTACAAGATTTTTTCTACGTAACGTTGCAATTTCTTTATGTAGGATATCATACCACCTGCATATCTTGACGAGCTTTCATTGCTACAAGATCGGATAACGCCATCTTCATCTGAAGTAGCTTTTGGCACAATGGAAAAGGAGCTTGGTTTACCCATAGAAAGGCTATTCTCAGCCATATCTCCAGAGCCTATAGCTGCAGCCTCTCTAGGACAGGTATGTGTCGATTTCCTGTTCGAGTGTTGGTCCGAATATGATGAATCATGGACAAGTTGTACTCGAAAACTGAAACATAATCGTCAGTATCTTCACCATTTAGGTTTACAAGGCTAAGCTTCGCCAGAGCGGACAGGTTGTTGCTGTTAAAGTGCAGAGGCCTGGAGTTCAAGCCGCCATTACATTGGACATTTTTATCTTGCGCTTTCTCGCAGGATTGGTTAGAACAGTTGGCAAGTTCAACACTGATCTTCCGGTAATACTGCAATGTACTCAATGATGTATAAGCAACACATGTATTTCTACCCTCCCAACTTTAGGAAACCTCACAAAGTAATATTTTCTTTAGGCTGCCAATCAGTATCGATTGGGACAAAGAATACAAGAGGGCAGCGAAGAAAGGCAAAGCCAAAGTTAAAGTCAAAGCTATCGGTGCAAAAGCCAAAGGTGCAAAGGCATCCAATACCTCCAAATAGAGTGTCGTGAGGAGTCCACCTTGTAATTCTAGGCCAAAAATGTTTTAGCCTTTATTTCTCGCTAAGTATCGGAGCCATGCCGCTCCCAAATATTTGTAACCTATTTTGTAGCTCTTTCATTCTTTAATACAAATGGGACCTATCCAAAAAAATCACAAAGTAATATTTTCTTCAGTATACGTCATGCTTTCTAGTATCCAATAAACCTGAAATGATCTATCTCTTGACTTGCAGGCGTTAGTAGATGAATGGAGTCTCTTTCGGGTATTTGAATACATCGCCTCCTTTAATTTCAATTTGATCAAAAATTACACGTCCGCTTTTTCCTCAACTGTATTCTGGTTTCAGAGTGCATAAATTTCTATTACCTTTTCATTCTTCCCTTATGAGGCATATTCTCAGAACTTCACATTGAAACAGGTAATTACATTGAATGCAGGAGCTGGATTACAGGGAAGAAGCAAAGAATGGAGTAAAGTTTAGGTAGGACTATGTCAAGGTTGCATCTGGCTTAAGAGAATTAAGGGTGTCTCTTTTGTTCGGAGTTGTCATTTGCCGTGTCTTGTGACTACATTTAAGTAACTGTTTTAAACTCCATTGTTAGTCTTTCACACAAGGACTAGACATATCGAGGTCATAACTCATGGGGTCTTTTTTTGAAGTGAATAGTTATTCATATCGTTGCATGACTTTAATCTTGTGAACTCATGCTGCTCCTTCGCATGATTGATCTTTTTTATTTTTGAACTCTCCCATCTTTTCTTCTTTGAGGTTACCTTTTGTTATTCTCACTCTATCCTGATCATCCTTTTTGACAAGTTATACCTAGTTAAGTTTTCAACCTCTTACTGTTTATGTTGCTTGTCATGTATTGTTGAATCAGAATATTTACTGCAAGACTAAACAAGTATCATATTTTCCTGTGTTGCACTAGACAGCTATATGGGAGCCTAAAAGATGTTTTTGTACCAAATATGTACGTGGAGCAAACTAGTCGCCGCGTCCTTGTTATGGAGTGGGTTGAGGTACTCCTTGGGCTCCTATCTTTTTGCCGTCTGATTCTGCATTGTACTTAAAAAATAATCTAGACACAGTTTTTTTACCCACGTTATATATTTTTGTCTGTAGGGAAGAAGATTGTCTGAAGTGAAAGATCTTTACCTGATAGAGCTCAATTAACTATAACATATGTTCTTTACATCTTTCTTAAGAGAAAAACCAACAACTGTCCTTTTCGCTTTTGCAAAAGTCGTTGAAAGTGGATCTTTGTGTTTTGGGCTTCACAGGTAGGAGTGTATTGCTCACTTTCTCAACTTCTAGAATATGGGTTCTATCATGCAGATCCTCACCCTGGAAACCTTCTACGAACATATGATGGGAAGCTGGCTTATTTGGGTATGCTTTCCCAATGCACAAAATCTTGTTCAGGAAAACTAAAAGTAATAAGAATTAGTCTTCGAAAAAATAACATATGCCCCTCTGTTGCTGTCGTTGAAGATCAAAGTCTCTTTTTTAAGTAGGGTGTAGGGCACGGGTGATATAGTCTTGTGGAATCGAAGCTATCTCTAAAAAACCTCCTGAACAATTTTTTAACCAACCCCCTCGTGAATGAACTGGCATATGTTTTCCAAGTGAAAATAGTATGAGTAACTCTTCTTCTACCACTGAACTCTAGTGGAGTCCGCATTATCGCTTGTTTATATTTGTGGTGCTAATATCTATATTCTGTTCATGTTTCTTATATCTAATTCATTATATATGTAATGTGCATATCATCCCTTGTTTATCTCTTATGAAGTTACACTGAAGATTTTTGCATACTGGAAACTGATCATCCCAGTTTTGACTCCAACGCGTAAATACTAACTAATTGATTCATTCACCAGATTTTGGTATGATGGGTGAATTTAGGCAAGAATTGCGAGATGGATTTATTGAGGCCTGTCTTCATCTTGTAAACCGTGATTTCAGTGCGTTGGCTAAGGACTTCGTCACTCTCGGGTGTGGAATTTTCATTACTCCCTGAGTGACTTATGTCTCAAGCTCATTAAAAAATGAATTCAGTAATGTTAATGGTGCACTATCATCTTATGCAGACTTCTTCCTGCAACTGCACAAAAGGATGAGGTCACAAAAGCTTTAACAGGTTCTCATTCATCAGATTTCCTTAGGTCTTGCACAGTACCCATTACTATAATGTATTTCAACTACATAAGGTTTTTAAAGCCACCAATTATATGATTTCGGAGGGCCTTTCCTTTAGTTCTTATTGTTCTTGTTATATAATTGTTTCTGCTTATTTCCATTGTAGGGGTCTTCGAAA
Organism: Papaver californicum; assembly: GCA_023531435.1. Classification (NCBI taxonomy): domain Eukaryota; kingdom Viridiplantae; phylum Streptophyta; class Magnoliopsida; order Ranunculales; family Papaveraceae; genus Papaver; species Papaver californicum. Next base: position 251,345 of record JAJJMC010014687.1, on the reverse strand, counting down.
ATGCTGTCAACAGAGGCGTCCGCAATATAAGTTTTGGAGATCTTTCAGGAAATCTGGGACGCACTATGTATGTGTTTTTCCTGCTGAGACTTGATTGTGATTTAATGATTTAAATTTGGCGGCGGAGCATCCTTAAGCACTTTAGTTTGATACTCTAGCACTATCAATCACGGACTCTTTTCAGTTTATAATCTTTTTTATATATCTCATCCAAGTTTATCTCTTTCCTGCACTTGTATTGGTTTGTTTTGATTTTGTTTTTCAACTCTTATTTCAGGTACAAGTTCAAATTTCAGATACCTTCATATTTTTCTCTTGTCATTCGAAGGTAATAGTTTTATATTGAAGAAAAGAAATACTATGTCTCATGAAGTGTCTAGCTTTTTAGGTCCTTAAGAACAATCTGCTTACTGTTATTCCTTAACTCAGTTGTTAATGCTTTAACTTTCCTCAGCCAAGTCTTACCTTGGCATTTATCTATGGTATCTCAGCCTTGCCGTGTTAGAGGGTATTGCAGTAAGTTTCAACCCAAATTACAAAGTCTTGAGTAGTTCATATCCATGGATTGCAAGAAAAGTCCTAACCGACAGCTCACCGCAACTCAGGTCCTCTTTGCAAGCTCTTCTTTATGAGGTAAATCTATTGATGTCTATCCGAATCAACAGTCCATGATGCTAAGTTTATCTTATATGGATAAACTTATTTGACTCATAATCTGATATACTTTTTCAGTTCGCCTCACATCACAATCTTGATGTGTATCTTTTACCAGGATGGCGTGTTCAGGATTGATCGATTAGAGTCTCTATTAACTGAGGTGAGGTTACGTGTTATCTCCGATTTCTTGCTTGTTTCGGGTTTCTCCTTCGGTGTGCTCCTTTTCACAAACATGCAGAATCACACCGTTACAATTTCTGGATAATCTTCTTACGGGGCTAAAAGAATAGCAACTACTACTAGTTTATGCAGGTTCACTTAGGTTTGGAAGCCTAATCCGTTCATAAATTTATTTGTCTTTGTTTTCTGTAATGGCAGTCTCTTCGTGCAAAAACAGAGAATGCTTTGACTGGGGGAGGAGAGGACACTGATTCCAGGGTGGTGATTAAGCAGGTCCTTTCCTTTACACTGACTGAAAAGGTACTAACAACTTGAACTGATTTCTTTTCTCTATCAATCTAAAAAAAAAAAGAATTGACACTGATTCCGTAGGTTTATTGGCAAACTCAATTCACCAAGTTACATTATATAATACATCATTTTCTGTTTGATAACTACCACAGGGTGAATTTGTGAGGGAAACACTTCTTCAGGAGCTGGCAAAGGTATAGACCAGTGATCCTCTAGAATAAGTTTATATAGAAAATCTGAGAATCTCACTGGTGGACTGCGAACACGATCACCATAGCATGAGCATACAAGGGTAAGGCTGAGACAAACCCTTAAAGGGTTGGCTCACTGTCTGACTCATGACAATTTATACCAGAGCCTGGCTGTTACAGTGGGTTTGCACATGGGCACATAATATTTCTACAAGTTGGGCTTACCAATTTGCAGATATAAAACCTTAGGTCAATGTAACAACTAACAAATATCCTACTAAACTGTGCTCATATAAAATCTGTTGTTTTTCTTCTTTGATTTATTTTTACTGTATTTGTTTGGCTTCAAATAAATACAGGGTCTGGATTCACTTGGGTTAGCAGCCTTGCAGTCTGTTACATCTGCTGCCGCGTCAAGGCTGCCATTTGCTTCTCCATTTTTATCAATCTCAAACGAAGATGCTATCAACTTGAGAAACTTGCGTCAACTCATGCAGTTGTTATCCGGATTTCAAAAGAATCAGAACCCAAGCACTGTAAGATAACTACTTTTTTCAATTCTCTGAACTGTTACTTGAGCGTTTCCAACTTTGACAGAAAAGGTTATATACCATTCATTGTTAAATACCCTTTTTTTTTCAACAGGGAGTTGAAGATGCCAACACTTCCATGAATCAGACAACTTCCAGTGAGGAGGGATTACTTGTTCTTAATCAACTAGAATCTCCTCAGGAACTTTTACCTATCCTTTCTATTCTTTTGGAGGTAAGAAGAGGTTACTAATAGTGTATTACTTTTCTTATTGGAAACTGATAAACAACAATTAGTTTCTTTTACTGGGAGTCTAATCTAAAATGAGCTTTTCATGCTTCCTTGCAATAGAATAAATTGAGCCCATGTGGAAGATATTTGGAAGTTGAATATTTAATACTTCACTCTTCCAACTAGTAATTAACCTTACAATAAATTGTTTACGAACAGCTCCCCCAAGAGTCTCAACAGAGAATGCTCCTTCTACCAGCTGATTTGGTTGGGAGGTTGGCATCCCGTTTGACAGCAAGAACGATTCAAAGATTCCTTGTCTAAAAAGCTTCTGCCTAAGAGCTCCAAATCATTCTATCAACAAGTGCAATGAGTGAACAGTTGGTAATTTTCTTCATCTCTATTACACGATGGAGTTTATGTACCTAAACATATTGATGTATCAAAAGAGCTTGGATTTTCCCCTCCATCTCTCTATAAAGTTCTAATTGCAAGTGGAAACTACTTTCAGAATGAGGAAGTAGGAATGTGAGGTAAAGTTGTGTACTATATTTTGTTGATTGTTTTGCATCACATCAGCAGAAGTTATATAATCTATTTATTTTTTTTATCCAAGAGGGATCAACCATTTGTGCGATCATTTACTGTGGTTCCTACCAGTCCTAGGATAAAGAAATATCGTACACAGTGCATTTGACTAGATAACTGGATACATAAAACTTTATACATTTTGAAGTGCCAAGACCTTCATAGTCGATATGAACTTTGTTATTCTTCTATATAAAGGAGTGGCGGATGCAAACAACTTCTAGATTTTTGATTCTTTCTAGATTTTTGATTCTTTCTTCGCTCCAAAGTGAATCTTTTAAGCATCAAACAAATGGAAGAGTGACAGCACGAGATGGTGAAGATTAAAGAGCTTGAAAAACTAGATATTCCGTGCAGTTGTCACTTCCACATAGTTATCATCTTCATCGGTGTGAAATAAAAAGTTCTTCATTTGAGCGAGAGCCTGCCACAATGTTGATTTCTTGCTATCAGCTATGCATACAGCATGAATGAAGAAAAGTAATCCATTGGCACAGATCGATGGCCTTTTGCGAAAGGCACTAGGGTGAGAGTTATGGAAGAATACCTCAGTTGCGATATCCGTTTCCGTGAGTCTGCACACGTCTCCATGACCCAATTTAGACGCAATATCTGCCCAGGAAACATAACTACATTAGTGATTTGCTAGCTTTCCAAAGATACAAACTGTGGGTTTTAAGAGTTGAGCAATGCAATTCAAGAGAATTTTATTTGTTTGAGTTCGGACAAAGCAGCAGTATTAACAAATTGGACCAATACAGTAGTTACTAGGAAAAAGAAAGGAGATCATAAGCATGTTTTGTTCTGAATGCATACAGTCAAGGGATACCCTAACATCAGCATTAGTGTACGCATGACCTCTTTCCTTTGAAAGTGTTGAGAACCGTGCCAAAGCCTGAGAGAATGTACAAAAAGCTTCAAATAAAAAACTACAAAGGAGAATTGAAAAACTAGACTTGGACACATTTTAAAACACCTGAAAATTTTATATTACTTTTGGGCTGGTGGTCATTATGGTCACCTTTGTGTAAGCATCGCCCGACTCATGATGCAAAAGAGGGCGAGAATCAGTACCCTCAGCTGCAGCTCTGCTAGCCAAAGCTTCCAATGGCACATCCAACCAAACAGTGATTCCAGGCTTCATGTATTTCCTAACAATTCAATAAATGAACACAATCTGAATACACAACTGATGATATAATGCAATATCATAGCAGTAAGATGGCACTGATACACCTTTTGTAAGTTGATACACCCCCTTACAGTTGATCGGCCTAATAACTGCACCACCCCCGGCGGCAACAACTAGTCGACGCATCAAAGACAACTCCCGCAAAACCTCACTCTAAAAGACACAAAAATAAGGGTAAACCCTAATCATTTGTATGCATTCAGAAAATACCGAAATCTATCAAATCTGAGAGGATGAGATGATCTAATTTAAAACAATGGCTAAAGCACCCAATCATCATATCACGTTTTACCAATTAGAATGGAAAATGACAGTCAGTTTCCAACAACTAGAGAACGTGAGTTTTATTTATAGTTTAAACTTTAAAGTTCAAACGTTTCTAAAATTCAGAAATTAATTGTGAAAATGACCTGACAGTTTGCAATATGAATGATTTTACGCAATAAATTACAGTTGAGAGCTTCTAGCCACAAAGCCAATAAAATACGGTGAAAACGTTTGAGATTCTTACAAAGCATGTCTTACAGCTGAGGGATAATGTGATGAACAAATGATATGAAATGCTTCAGGAAATACCTCATTATCTCTAAAGAAAGTCTCACTATGTTCTTCAAAGATTTGAGCAACGGAAGTCATACCCACAGCCTGCTCCACCAATTTGTCACTGCAAATTTATAATCATCATACCGAATCTATAACATACAACCCAAAGTCTTGATTAACATAAAACTAAAATGCAAAAAAGACGCCTAAGCAATCCACCAATTAATGCAACTTTGGTGAACATAGAACGCATGGGTTAGTCTTTACAAGTTGTGACCAGATCATTTCAAGGGAGTCCTCTTTCCTTCAAAAAGTGGATGTAATAAAACCTCTAAAAGACCTGGATATCTTACTTGTTATAGATAGCCTAACTACTGCAATTAGTCCTACAAATACCATTTTTCTTTAATAATATACTCCTCTATTTCTGGAATAGGGATACTATAACTTTTTCAATTTGGCCTATTTTTAGGCTAAAATGAAAAAGTGATAGTATCTCTTTTCCAGAAACGGAGGTAGTAGTATTTATGATCCTATTACCCTTTTCTGTTTTTTAGAATAAACCCTAACACGTCTTATCCTGGGGTTTGCCTAATGTGCCTTGTTGAGTCAATGATGCCTCCTGTTACCATTATTATCGCAGGTATGACCAAAAGCTTGATTCACCTTGTGGGGACTTTATCATCTGAGACCACCCATGAATGCTCCGTGAAGTAGTAGTGACTTTTATTTCTCCAATGTGAGTACACATGGTCTGAACTGAATTGTGTTTGTAATTCTATTCGCTTAACTGTACGACAATCCCCCTTAAAGACTCTTCACATACCTAATGTTGTTATGATTATTTGCCATACGAAACTCCTGATAACGTAATGGTGATTTGGTTCTATGACCAAAAACAGAAAGGAAAAGCAAAAGAAAAATCCAAGAACGAACCTGTCAAAGAAAGAATAGCCTAGTACTTCTGATAAAATCTTCCCAATTGTTGTTTTTCCAGAAAGCATCAATCCTGCATTACATACCTCACATGCTACAGCAACCGGATTACACAAAAAACTGTAGGACAAATTCAGATTAGTGAACTAACCAACAAGATATATGCAACGTCCATTTAAGTAGGGGGCAACCTCCTGTGCCTTCTTCTGCAATGATTCTAACATCAAATTGATTGATTTACAGCTATCCAGTTACACGATATAATAAACCAATATGACCAAAAAAGAATAAACTGTGAACTGGAGTCAAAAAGAGATTATCCAGGACCCAGATTAGATATCTTCAGTATTTTAGGTTCATCAACAAAAGTATGAGTTCTTCCTGGTTCCAATGCTGAATCTACAAAATTATCACATAATTGAACGAGTCAAGGATACTTTGTGGCAAGTGTAAACTTACAGTTTGAGCTGCCTGAGGTGTCCATGTCATTGCCGACACTCCTAAAAACCGGAATGCACAACAGCTGATAGGGAGTCTTTCATTTTTTATTGTTTTTGTTGAAATGACACTTCGTAATTTTGATTCAACATTCCAAGTTGGGAACATTTCGTTCGTGGTTTGGAAAGAACATCACTTTCAACTTTGAAAGAGTCACTAGGGAGGGACTCTATATATATATCCTTCTTTGTAATTATGTTGCATAAGAAGTTTCCTAGTTATTGTTCATAGGATTGGTGGCACTGGTTGCTGGGATGTCATAAGGTCATTTAATCAAACACATGCCTTGTTGATGCTCTGCTCGTCGTTTCTCCAAATTCTATGTTCTTGCTAATCCTAAATTTTGGAAAAAGGAACCAATCTTTTTACACGATGTACAGATTAAACAATTTCAAACTTACCTTCGGAGTTCCTACAACAACATTTGATCTCAAATCCAACCAATCTCTGTCGTTTCGAAACAGCACTTCCCTTCGTGATCCTAGGACTAAGCATCATCCGCTGCTTCCGATCTTCTCCCCATCTCTGAGGAAGCTCCAAGAAACCACTAGGTTTCTGTCTAATCTTCTGCGGTGCAATCCAACTGCAGTTCTGCAAGTTTGAAGTGCAGGCTGCCTCCATACCCGCAATCACCGGATAGTTTGCACAAAAAGATGTTACCTTTCACTAGAGATTAATCCGACACTTGAAGGATCTCAGGAAACATCAACAGCAATGTTCGGGGATTGATCATAACTTGGCTGCACCAAAACTATCAATCTTAATACATAAACTACAAACCGAAAATAAATACAACTCATCTTATTCTACAGAATCAAATTTCAAAGCCTACTGATAACACAGTATTAAACAAGAATAAACATATATGAAATTCTTCAAAATTCATACTTAATCATATGAGGATAATTACAAAATTAAACAAGTAGAAATCAGTAATTGAAACCTTTCTACGATAAATTGAACAAGCAAAAACCTTTTAATATTTTTCATTCATGAGCTTTTATAGTTTAATTTTGAAAGATATGGTAAGAGTTTAATTAACAGAATTACTCAATAATAAGCTACTTTTTTTTTTATTATCATCATCAAATAATTACTGCAAGAATTTCGAAATTAAAAATTAGATTATAACATTAAAAAGTAGGTAAACTGAGAGAACTTGTATTAGGTTGAATTAATTAGTAAAGTTGTACATATTTTTCATATCAGAAAACATAGTGTTAATTATTCAAATGAAAAAAAAAAAGAATGAATTACAGAATCAAACAAAAACTTACCAGAAACGATTTCTGAAAATCAGCTACGGGACATATAAGAATCCTTGTGTTTAATATAGCATGTCAGGTTACCAACCCGTCATATGCCCATAGAACTTATCTCTAAAATGGGTCTACAAGTTAAGGAAATCTATAGACTTATAAACTACTTTATTTTATACTATCTTAACTATATAAGATTAAGGTCCTAATATTCTATCATGCTTCCAAGCACAATGTTCTTGTTGGTCCGTTCTATCGACACTGACCAATGACCTCTTCCACCTATCATTATTCGATGGCAAACACTATACCCATTCATAGTACTACCCATCTTAATCTAACCTATAGGTCTTTCCTTTCGTGAAGTGGGATTGGGTCATGGTTGTTGGCTATGATACCAAAAGTTAGGTTACCAACCCTAATTCGTCATAAGTCTATGAGTAGACTCATCTTTAAAACCGATCTACAAATCGAGGGAATCCATAGAATTATAAACTACTTTACTTTGCACCATCAACGATGTGGAACTAAGATCCTGACATAATATTATCAAAGCTGTTTAAGTTTATAATTATGTATACTAGGCGTATAAGGGAAAAAAAGATATTTCCCACCAGTAAAAATGTGTTTGGAATTCGAACTTGTGATTTTAAACATGAAAAACAGTTTCCAAACTTTACGGAGTATAGACGGACTGACGCGATGTTGAAGAGGATAGGACGCGGATACATTATACAATCAGTGATATTTTACACCAAATTATATATATTATGAATGAATTTCTCAACAATACTAGTAAATTGGTTGAAATAATAAATTTATGAAAAAATAAGCATATATACTAAGGACATAATACATATACAAAAATTCAGGCATTGTCAATAGTGTGTGACATATGTATATGATGTCACTGTAACAAATATATCTGAAGCGGAGACACGCGTGTCCAAATATCATATGCGAATCTGATACAAATACGTGATCATTTTAAGTGTGTTTGTGCTACATAGCCATAGAGTATACTCAGTTGGTTAATGGTTAAACCCTTAGGTGGAAGACATATCAAGAAATCGTTCATGTCCCGTATACCATTTTTTATTATCAAAAGTAAAAATAAAAATTATTGAGTTGGTTAAAGAGGGATGTACACTGCCACTGAAAAAAACCACTTCAACGATATTTCTTTACCGAATGAGAGGGTGGAATCGGTGGATGATGAGTTCACCTCATTGTTGGCCAGCAAAAATCGGTATCTCTTAGTTATGCAGCCATCGCATAATACTAGAGTACTCAACCTGACCAAAGAAAACACATGGGCCGATAACATGCCAACCAAGCCCATAGTGGAAGCTGGTAGACTCGATTTTAAATCCAAAAAAAGAAAATAATTTTCTAGATTTTCTTGTTTGTTCGCGAACTATCGGAGTGATGTAAAAAGAAATTCTTTTTTTTTACTACAAAAAAGAATTTTATTGAGATATAAAGTTACATAGTTATACTGATGAAAAGAGGGCAAAAACCGATCCATTCACCTGCACAATTGTTTCGTCTACAATACTAGCCACACTACCGACTATGGAATTAAGACTCCTACTAATGTAATTAGTTTTGAAAAACTGAAAATTGTTTAAAAGAAAGAGCAGCCATCGAGGATAGCTCTGCTAAACCAAAAAATTTGAATAGTTTTATTCTGTAGGTACAAGATGATGTTCTGAGTATCGCTAACAATTATTATACTGTCTATCTGCATCCTATTTGCCCATTGACTAGCTTCCAGCACAGCTATACTTTCAACTTCTTCCACACTTCTAGCGTAGCCCGGAGTCATCTTGCATCCTATATATATATATATATATCCATGTTATATCTGTAATAACAATACCAACACCAGATGAATTAATGTTTTTATCATAGCTAGCATCACAATAAAGTATGTTGCAGTCACTTGGGATGTCCTGCAAATTAAGTCGATGAACAGCATTATGGTAAGTTACTTGGTTATGAACATCATTGCTAGACATTATATTCAAATCATTAGACATTTTCATAGCAAGCCTGACAGTAGATAAATGGTTCTGAGCTTTATTTTGGAAAACTTTAAGACATTTGTGTCTTCAAATGCACCAAGCACTAGTGAAGATTGATGCCAACTGGTCACTAATGCTTTTCATGTTGATGCACTTTCTTATCCAGTCTTTAATAGTGATATTGATATTCAAATCTTGCATGATGTGTTGACTCAAAGGGAGTGCAGTCCAAACAGCAATAGCAAATGGGCAGTGGAAGATTAAATGTTCTGCCGATTCCTGTAAATTACTGTCACACATACAACAATAATCCTGATGGTTTGAATGATAAGGAGCTAGTCTAGTTTTTGTTGGGAGAATATTTTGGTTACACTTCCAGATAGAACGTTGTACTCTAAGTGCTACTTCTAATTTCCATATAGCTTTGTAGACAGGATCAGGGATCTGGTTTTGACCTTGGTTACTAGCTTGAGTTCATAATAGCCTATAACAAGATTTAACCAAAAAAAATACCATTTCTACTGTGAGGCCAGGCTAGTCTATCTTCTCCAGTAATGGGGATTCTAGCTTTAATGATTTTAGTCACATTCTCAGGAGTGAAAAAGGACTCAAGAAGATTCTTGTTCCACTGTTTTGTATCTTGGTCTATGAATGTACTAACATTATAATTAGGGTTTGGATGATTGATACAAAGAGGTGATAAGCTTTATAGATCCAATTTTCCCTGAAAGCACTAACATTGTTACCATTTCTAATATCCCAAATACTATTATCTCTAATAATATCTAAACCATGAAAGATACTTCTCCAAACAAAAGAACATTCCTTGCTTTTGTGATAATGAAGAGGATGGTAGTTCCTAAAGTATTTGCATTTGAAAATTTTAAACCACAAAGCTTCAGAAGCATGAACTTGTCTCCAAGATGCTTTAGCTAAATGTTAAATTTCTGTAGGTTTCTAAATCCTAGGCCCCCTTGATCTTTATAGGAACATATCTTGGTCCATTGGGTAAGATAAACACCACCATGATTATTATTCCCCCATCAAAAATCTCTTTGTTTTTGTTTCATGCTATTAATTATACTGTCTGGAAGGAGAAAGGTGTTCATGTCATATATAAGAGAAAATTTTAAGACATTTGGATCATTACTGATCTACCATCTTGGGTAAAATGTATGCCTTTCCAGTTAGCAACTTTTTTATCAAAGTTGTCAACTAGGTGGTAAAAGGATTCTTTTTTGAACCTGCCAATGAATAATGGTATCTCTAGATATTTCTTATTTAGGGCAACCTTTTTCACATTTAGAGATCTAATAAGAGAAACACACATGTCAAGATACACATTCTTACTAAAGAAGCATCCTGACTTTTACAAGTTTATGACTTGGCCTGAGTTATAGCTAAAGTCTTTGATTAAGGTCATGAGGCTTTCTTCTTCTTGATGGGTTGCCTTAGAGAAAACAAGGCAATCATCGAAAAATAGAAGGTGAGAGATGCTAGGGGCATCTCTAGTGACCTTGAATCCATGAATAATGTGATTGTTTTCAGCATGGATTAGATACCTTGAGAAAGCTTCCATGCAAAGAATGAAGAGATAAAGGATATCCTTGTCTCAAGCCCCTAATAGGATTATAGGTCTTACATGGTGAGCCATTGAGCATGACAGAAATGCTAGTGGTGTTGATGCATTGAAGAATTAAGTCACACCAATGGTTGGAAAAGCCAAACTTTTTCAAAGCATTAATTAAAAATAACCACTCAACTCTAACAAAGGCCTTAGAAATATCAAGTTTAAGGCCCATGATACCAATTTTGTCTGATTTACTCTTCATCTTCATAGAATGAACTAGCTCATGGGCAATGACAACATTATCTTGGATGTGTCTTCCAAACACATAAGCTACCTGAAAAGGGGATATTCATTTGCCTAGCATATGTTTCATTTGTTGACTATTATTTTTTATATCATTTTGTAACAAGTGTTACATAGGCTTATGGGCCTAAAGTCAACAAGTGAAGAGGGATTATTAGTTTTAGGAATCAAAGCAAGAAATGTGTGGTTCATTTCCTTAAGGAGATGTCTGGAATTAAAGAAAGCCTTGACTACTTTCCATATATCAACCTCAAGGAGATCAAGATTTTGTTTATAAAAGCCTGGTGGGAAACCACCAGGTCATGGGGTAGTCCACGAGGGAATTTTTTTGATGGTATCCCTGACTTCTTGAAGGGTCACAAGACTCAATAATTTATTATTCTCCTCACCATTAATGCAAGTATCAATGCAATTTAGGAAGTTGATGTCCTTGAATGAATTAGTAGTGGTGCTGATAGTTCTAAAATGGGAGATTAATAAGTCTTTAAGTTGAGCTCTATCTTCATTTCATTGACTATTTTCTATTTTGAGAGCAGCTATGTGAATATAATGTTTCCTTCTATTAACAGAATTGTGATAGAAATTAGTGTTTCTATCGAAACATTTGATATAATCTTCTCTACTTTTTTGGGCATAGAATTCCTCTTGAACCTTTTGCCAATGTTCAAGATCTTTTTAAACTTGTCTAATAGACTCCAAGTTTTGAGTAGTAGTAGATTGACTATTCAAAATTTGTAGTTGAACACACAAATCTTTTACTTTCTGGTCAATATTACCACAATGGGTAATATTTCATTCCTTTAGAGCAAACTTAACATTTCTTAAGCTATTTGTGAATTGAAAACCATGAGATCCCCTAATGTTGGTTTTGTAGGATTGTTTTATAACCACATATGAGGTAGGATCCCTAAACCAGGTGTAAGGCCTTTTACCTTGATGACTATTAGAATCAGCGCACAAGATAATTGGTATGTGGTCTGAACCAATGGTTTTAAATGAATGAGCTTAGAATGCACATAGTGTTGTAAGCACAAGCCATTTATCAAAGCTCTATCCAGTCTAGCTCGAATTAATTCATTTCCAGACTGTCTATTGAACCATGTAAATTTAGAGCCAACAAAACCTAGGTCATACTAATCAGAAAAATCTATCGTTTATTGTATTTCTAGAAATTCAGATGTGGTAGGGTTGGTGAATGTGGATCTTTCATGATTATGCATTGTGATATTCAGATCCCCATCAACAACCAAGGAGTGTTGACCCTTCTACCAATTTCTTTAATGTAGTTCCATTGTTGTAACCTTCATCATGGTACGTGGAACCATAAAGAAAGGTTACTTAGAACTCAGGTTTGCTAGGGTCAGCAGATACCATAATATTGACCATTTTATCTGTACTTTATAAAATTTCAAAGTTAAATCATGATTTCCACATTAGTGCAATGCCACCTGAGATGCCAACAGATGGATAAACCCAATTATTAGGGTATCTGTATCTTCTCATGTATTGGTTCATTTTGGATGAATCGTTTTTCGTTTCACATATAAAAATGATATCAGGATTTTGGATTTTGATAATGTTTGAAAGAGTAGTTCTGGTGGTAGGGTTGCTGAATCCCTGGAAATTCCACGATAAAATCCTCATTGTATAACAAATAGGATGAGCTAGTATATGCTCAGTTTTATCACCAGAACAGTTTACAAGTTCTAAGGGAAGCACACAATAGCTTAATAAGATTATGCAAACAAAGTTGGACAGCTCTTATAGGGGAATTAACAACAAGAATGCGATTAATAAGATAAAATTTGAGGTACGGGCAGCAGTTTCGAATCAAATTTATGTAACAATAAATATGTTTATTAAATTGGGGCAACACAGAAGGAAATTTGAAATTAGGTATAGCAAGACCTAAATAGAAATTAGAATCAAGTAAACCACTAATTGGATTTAAAAAGGCAGATGAGTTGATAAGTTTGCAAATTTTTGGAGAGCTAGAAAATTGAAGACTAACCTGATTTGCAGTTACCATTTGTGTAACAGCAGCAGGGTAAATACAGGGAGGTGCATCATCCCTTATCCATATCCATCATGTTCATGTCCCCATCAATAGAAGTTGGGATTACTTTCATGTAGCTACCCATACCTTTTTCATGTACTAGATTAGTTTGGTCTTGATTGATTCTAGGGTTACAAATTGTGTTGGGTATTTTGTTCCAGAAGTTGAAGGTTTTCTTCACGGTTATCATCTCTAATCCTTTTACTGACCCTTGTATTTTCCTCCTCCATATGGATACGTTCTGGGTCGTCTATGTCTTTGTTACCCGACCCATTAGCATTTGGGTGGGCATTATTTCCATTTCTTCTATTTTATCCGCATGAGTAGCCCAACATTCTTCAAAAGCTTCGTCAGTTAAGCGAAAAATCCACAAGTCAAAAGAAGTTTCCTCATAATTTTCATCATCATGCTCCAGTACATAGCAGCATGGACATATATCCATTGGTTACTTTTTAAAATGATACTTAATCCACACCTTTTGTTTAGTTGTTGTTAAGAGGCAGGTACCTCTTTTTAGTGGCTTGCTGACATCCACTTCAATTTTAGCTGTGATAACTCTTCCTCGAATTGAATGTCCCCTTCTCGAGACATTAGAAATTTTCTTCACTATGTCTTTGCACATCTTGTTAAAGATCTCTAAATCAGTATGTTCAAGAGCTAACCCACGAAACAATACGGAGAAAACTTGATGGGTGAATTGATATTCCTCTGGTGCTTATTTGTTATCATAAAATTGAAGTATCATCAGTGGTCTGTTAACAATTCATGGAACATTTTCCATTAATTCTCCTCGATCTTCCGGTTTCTTAAAATTTGAAGACGAAAAGATTTTTCCCCATAGTATGGATAATGACTTTTTTGAATTTCCTCCAAATGATGTTCACTTCCTTCCGTACATTTGCAAACTTAACTTCATCTTTATGGACGATTTTTCCAATTAAGCAGTTACTCCATTTAGTTGCAGATTCATCAATTTTTTCTGCAAAAATGAGGTTATTTCTCATTATGGCTGATGGGGATCCCAGTCTAGCATCTTTCAGCTTCCTTGTGATATTTTCCAGTTGAAGTTAGTTGTTTTGAGCCATGTCTTCAAATGGGTAGGTATGGCTGGTTCTCCTAGTTTTGTTAATGAGATTGAAATGATAAAAGATAGTTCTAAAACTAGGTTTAGGGTTTTGTTTAGTAAAAGGAAAATTTCCAAATTTAGATAAATATTGTTGACTGGTTGGGAGATAATTGCTAGCTTGTTCTATTGGAAAGTAGGATTTTAATTTGGGATATTCGAAATTTAAAATTTGAAATCCCTTATAGTCCGCCAGAATCTGGATTGTAATTACAGAAATACCCTTTAAAGTTTGGTACCTTTGGTTTTCTTTTCTGAATCTATGATGATTTTGGTGATCTTGATCAAGGTTTTGTTGAAACAAAGTGTACGGAGAGGTATTGAACATCATTGTTTCATTAGCTACATGAGTTGATGTTAAAATCAACAGTACCCTGCTACTAGTATTCCACAACTTTTATTGATTCCTACCTTCTCAATCTCTTTTGAACACCAATGTTTATATGAGTCTAGGAATCAAGTGCACCACTGCTCCTACTAAACCACCACTGGTACTCTACTGTTAACACAAAGGTATCTGCAAATCAAAAAAGAGATTAGTTTTCCATGAAGACAAAGAAACTAAATTAAAAGATGATCAAAAAGAGTAAATTATTAGATTAAGAAGGAGAAATCAAACTAAATTTGAATATAATTAATTTTTCGATCGATAAATATTTTAAAGAAAAGGTATTGGATCTGAGAGTAACCGATAAAAATGAAAATTTGGTGCTCTTTCTCGTTTGAAATTGGAAGAACGAAGAAAAGGATTTATTTTTTTTTTGTAGAAAAAAATTGAAAGGAACAAACAGACTCTGAATTCTCCTGCCTATAAAAAAATGATGCAGTGATCGCTGCCAATATCATCTATCAACTTTATAACAACTTCTAATTGCAATCATCAAATTCATTAAAAATTCACTCACAATCCTAATTTTACAATTATGAAATGTCTATCATTCTAGGCTTCTTTGGCAAACAGAAGAACAAACGTTTTCGACCCATCACTAGACATTTGGGATATGTTCCAATACTTCCCATTCTCAACCCCAACTTCATCTTTTGCAGTCTCTACGCCTCGTTCTGAATTATCAAAAGAAACATCGCAGTTGGCAAACACTAGGATCGATTAGAAAGAAACACCAGAATCACATATCTTTATGGCTAGTCTACCTGGTGTCAAGAAGGAAGAAATGAAAGTTGAGGTTGAAGAAGGAAGAGTTCTTCAAATAAGTGGGGAGAGAAGTAGAGAAAGTGAAGAGAAAAACGATAAATGGCATTGAGTTGAGCGTAGCAGTGGCAAATTCATGAGGAGATTTAGATTTCCCGAGAATGCCAAAGTGGACCAAGCCAAAGCTGCTATGGAGAATGGAGTACTTACTGTGACTGTTCCCAAAATTGAAGAGAAGAAGCCTGAAGTGAAATCTATTTAGATTTCTGGTTGATTTTCAGTACTGATAATTCCTGTCCTAGTTTATAGTTCTAGTGTGGAATGATCTTATTTTGTTGTTAGTGCCGGTGTCTTATCTTACTAGTGTCAGTGTTCTTGCTGGTGGTGTGTTTGGTCTTGTAATTTTTGTTCTAACTTAATAAACAAAAGGATTTACATAATTCTCTCAAAGTTATTGTTATTTTTTTGTTTCGGCAATGCCCTTCCAATAATGTGTCTGGCGCCGATTCTTCCGCACGCATCTATAAAAAAGCATTGGTCTGACAGCGGTGTAAACATGGTTTCTTGCACGCTATTTTGTTGCTCCTCTAACATATAAAGAAAAACCACAACAAAACCCTAACTTACAAAATCATTACAACAATGGCAACCGGACTTCCACATGAGATGATCATCAGCATACTCTCTAGATTACCGGTGAAGTCTGTCTTAAGATTCAGGTGTGTATGTAAGACATGATGTGAGTTATTCAAAACTCAGGGTCGTCTTTTATGTAGAGAGGGATGATCGACCGCCCTAGGCCCAAAAAATGAATGGGCCAAAAAATAAATATTTTCGTATTTTATATATGTATGCAGCTTTATCTAAATTCATCTTCAATTGTGAAAACGATAAACTGTTGATATAAAAAAATACTACTATTAATATAAGTATACAATAAAACTTTTTGGATCAATTTATATTACCAAAATATATGATAAATCTATTATATGCAATAATATTAATTTAATTATGAAAATGTATCTCATGTGTTAAACACATAATAAATAAATAAATCTGATATTTTCTTGAAAAACATGAAATATTGTGGTATAAGTTGTGTCCCTTCATTTTAAATCATATTTTATTCAAAATTCCGGAGTCTTTTATGTGTTGTTAATTCCCATCCTTATCTGATTTATATGCGTATAGATAAAAAAGATTAATTATTTTTCGTCCTAGGTCTTGTATATGGTAAGGACGGCCCTGTCAAAACTTCATATTTTATCTGAATGCATCTTAATCGTTCTACTGAAAACAATTATTTTAGTTTCATGCTGACTACATTGTACACTGCCTACTCAATAAGTTTTGATGAATGTGATGAATCATCTTTAACTGAATTGTTTGATAAAGATACTGAGATAGATTACGCATTCAAAGCTTCTGGAAGAGGTGTTAGAATTGAGGCTTTTTGTGATGGTTTGTTTTGCTTAGTGTTTTGCCACTGCGGTAGCATGAATACTTTTCTTTGCCTTTGGAACCCATGTTCCCGTAAATACAAGAAAATACCAACACTATCAATTGAATGTTTCAACGATTTAACACCAATGCAAAAGGTTGCCTGGGGGATGGGCATCCACTTGCACCATAATACTCATATGGATTTGTTTATGCCCGTAACATCAAGGATTATAAGTTAGTCAGGATAGTGCACCTTGGTCGACATTCTGAAGTCAAGGTCTATACAGTAGGATTAAATGCATGGACTTCAATTCCAACCATCCCGTATAGCCATATTTATGCTCAACCATCTGGTGTACTTGTAACTGGAGCTCTACATTGGACTGCAACGAAAAATTATTCCAGCTCCTATTTTTTGATTGCTTTTCAGGTTGAAAGTGAAAAGTTCAAGGAAGTACCGCTGCCACAAGCAGAACATTTCAAAGATAATCACCATATAAGTTTGTGTTTTCTGGAGGATGCCTTTACGTACTTGCTCACAATCTCAATAGTTATACTGATATATGGGTGATGAAGGAGTATGGAGCAAAAGAGTCTTGGTCTAAGCTCGTAAGCATAACTCAACAGACAGTTCTTGGCTCCTATTTCCTGGCGCCAATACATTTCTTTCAGAATGGTGTGATCCTTTTAGATCAAAATTACAATATGGGTCTACTTTCATATGACCCGAAACATGAAAACGATATAATTGATTTTGGTTATAAATCTAAGATTGCACCTTATGTGGGTAGCTTAGTACCACTTAACTCTGGTACTTATCTTGTTCAAGAACAACCACAAGAAGCTATCGAACAAAAGAAGAAGCATAAGAGGAAAAACAAGAGAAGGCATTCATGAAAAGCGATCATATGAAAAGGAGGTAACTAAATTATTAGCTTATTCATTTGAGTAATAGCTTACGTTTTTTCTGCCTATCAGCAGTTTTTTGTTATTTTACACTATCTTAATATATAATGTAGCGCCGTGGCGGCATCTGTGTATTTTTTTTAATATACATAACGTCATATTCAGACTGAAGCCAAGTTAAATATTTGGGTATTCTGATTATTCAGGTGAATCAAAGTTAAATATTTGGGTAGTTTGATTATATGCAGATAATAACGATGAGTTGGAATGAAAGTGAGGATTTTTCTTAGACATAGTAGTTTCGAAATAGACCAAAGGAAAGATGTCTTCGTATTAGTTTAAATCTGAAAATGCTCTTACTATAAGCGCCATTGGGTGATATGGTGGAGTCTATAAGGCAGCTGCTATTACGTGCAAGGTTCCTTGCTACCTTCCACTGAAATTAATAGTTGTCGCTTAAAGTGCAATTGTCATGTTCTTTTTCCCAATTGGTTTTCTCTTTATAAAAAAAGCCAAACAAACAAGTATAAGCCA
Source organism: Papaver californicum (assembly GCA_023531435.1). Taxonomy (NCBI): domain Eukaryota; kingdom Viridiplantae; phylum Streptophyta; class Magnoliopsida; order Ranunculales; family Papaveraceae; genus Papaver; species Papaver californicum. Next base: position 233,136 of record JAJJMC010014687.1, on the reverse strand, counting down.
AAAACCAGTTCTAAATCCTCTTGACTTGCATAGTATTTTCTCTGTTACATTATGATACAATGTTTATCTTGAATGTTATTTTTGTGATGATGTATCTCGGTTATTTCTTTCTTAGGGTTACATCTTGAAGAAATATTGTATACAATTTGTCTTGCTATCTCATGGTTATTAAAGCGATTTGATTACAAACTCCTGACATCTTGGAGATATAGGAGCTAGAATCTAGGAGCTCACATATTTTGCAAGATCTTAGTCTACTGGACTTCTCAGTTTTTAATACCACTTCCTTGCTTGGTTTACAAATGAGGAGACACAAGTCTATTTATAGGCTTCGTATAACCGACTTCTTTGTCTCTGGAATATTCATTCTAGAGTACTCTACAGACCCCATCTAGGACTTAGATAACAACTGTCTTAAGGAAACCCTACTTCAGTCTTAGACATTTCTTACTGTGGAAATTCTAAGACCTCTCCTTAGTCCTTACACTTCTACACAATTTTGTTTTGTCTAGATAGTTGTAGATTTTCTATCAAATGCGAATTACATTTTCTAATGTTGATATATGATACTATGGGTTTCTCTATTAGATGCTTTTACGGGAGTTTCAATGTTCTGGGGTGTTATTGGATCGACAGAACTGGAGTGGTATTCGAACTGATAATTAGAATCTGTCAGGTGCCATTGCCAGATATAGCAACTATGTCAGCAGCAAAGAATAAGGTTTCGGGATATTGCAGGGACTTTTGTCAATCTACTATAAAAGCCTGGAAAGAGTAACGGTTAAGGTACACTAGTGTGATATGTTACGTATCGGATTACTACGGGGGGGAATGGAAATGCCAGGTTCTGAAATTGGAGCACTGGAGGGTTACTTCCTTGCAGAGGTTTTTATTGCTTATGTTTCAACAGTTTGGAATGACTGAAACTGGCAAGGGGACTAGTTCTGGTTCTGGTTAGTAGCAAGGGCATAGCTTAACAGTTAATTGGAAGGGCTAACATTTCCACCTTTTCTATATTTTAAGCTGCTAATTTGAGATGGGCATCCAGTGACTTGTCCCACATAACACTATGTTTGTTTTTACCTCTTTTACCGTTTAGACAGTGGATGGGGGAGGCTATTACTGATGCAAAGCCTTTTCGATCCTGCGCAGTGTTTTTTGAAATGAAAACCCGTACTATGGATGTTATTAGGAGCTCGTGGGGCCAATTTTCCCCTGGGTGTAGGTTTGTTGCCAAGCTAAAAAATCTAGAGCAAGAATTGAAACAGTGGAACAAAGTTATTTTTGGTAATATCTCTTTTAAACTTAAAACTATAAGTATGAAATTTAACTTTTGAATTGGATAAGAGGTGGAATGTCAAAAATCGAGAGACAATGACATTGTTTTAGCCTCTAGGAGATAAATACTGCCTATTTCCATAAATAAAATTACAGAACTACTCAAGTGAATTTGCAGAAAGTATCGCTAGTTATGCGCGACATCAAGGATGCTTTAAAGAACTTGATTGTCAACTTACCAAAGATGTTGCCAAACCTTAACGATATTGACAATGATTACATTATGCATGATTTGCTCGTTAAGGAAGCTGAGGGTCGCAAACTGTCATCAACTATCATCAGTATATGAAGGACGAGTAGAGATGACAAATTTGGAAGTCCTAAGGCTTCATTCATGTACAGGATTGCTAAGTTTGCCAGACTCGATTAGAACTAATAAGGAGCTGTAGCTCAGTGGCTCCTAGATATATCAGTTAGTTGTATATGCAACAGATGCCGGAAGGGGTAGGTGAATTAAGCGGCCTGAAAAATCTCGATATGAGATGGTGCTCAGTTTAACAACTGCCAATGTCAATAAGGAATCACAAGAAAGATATCTGCATTTAGTGGGAACCCATAGAACTCTTTTTCCCCAAGCTGAAGGAGCAAGTTCTAAAACACAGCATAAATCTGGACTGGTTAGGGTCCAATTTTTCAGACAACTATACTTGATTGATGAATTGCGCTCTGAATGCTAGGTTCTAAATATTTGTCAAGCAGTTAACGTATGCTTACAATGGCACATCTATACGTAACTTAAAATTTATAAGAGGAAAATCGCAGAGCAGTAGACAGCGGCTTAGTTAAAGACAAAATATATATGCGGCAATAAAACCCCAATGTTGATGTGCCTATGTTGGGGCTACACTGGTATTTAAGGAACACTGGGTTACCATGTTGCATCCAAATAGGTTAGCTTAGTAGACTAGTGCTGTGAACTTGAGATAGAGAATGAATTCAAGACAATACGAGATGAAAGTCGATACAAACAAGGTTCAAATACATGTGGGATTTTAACTTTATAGCAGCACTGTAGGAGAGATCTAAATTACACCCACCCAGGTTCCCTCTATTCCTCTAATGTTTTAATCTGCAGAAAAGAAAATAGAAAAAAGAGAGCAGAAACAGAAAAGGGAATAAAGAAGTGCAAAACAGGCAAACAGTAATACTGGCAAAATTGGGTTCACTTCTGCCTATCCTAGATGCAAGAACTGAACCCAGAGCTTTCCTTCTTTTCTCATTAAATATATCCAATCTCTCATAATGTTACATTGAATGTTATCACAACATGTGATTTTCTAACGAATCTCAACATGAAGATCTGCAACCCATCTCTTCCATTTTGGAATGATGGTAACAGTAGTCACCCATGGCTCCATTTCCAACAAATAGTACTCGTGAATGCTTGAAAACCGAAGTGCTCCGCTGGGCTGGTGATGCTAAATCAGACACTCCTCCAGCAGAAACCTTGGTGACTGAAACTTGTTGAAGAATGTTCTAAACCTAAATCACCTGTTTCCGAGCATTTTTTGAAGCTGAATCACTTGTTGCCTCTGCTCCACTGTCAAAGAACTCAGCTGCTCCGGCGTCAGGTTCATCACTTGTTCCAGTAGGGCTGACTCATCATCAGGTGCCTGCTGTTAGGTAGAAAAACAAATCATTTGACATCAGCACAAGAAAACCAGAAAGTATCAAATGGTTTACTTGACCAATCTGCGCTTGTAAAGGTCAATTTAACAAGATAAACACTGATCTAGAGGTAGACTGACTCTTTATAAATGAAATCAAAACCCTTGAACTACTTCTCATTAAAAAAAATCATCTTTTTCAATCTATCATCGGTAACACGATGAAACATATGGCTAACTATGTATGCCACTGTCCTAGTACCAGTTGTTCTTACTTAAGAGTTAATTATTGCTCATGGCATGGAAAAAGTTGTATGCACTAATAGTGAGGCAGATGTGAAGTTGAAGCTAATGCAAGACAAACATATTACCTGAGGAGCTTGCTTCTCTGGATACTGCATCCCTTCAGTATTTGAAATCCTATTAGCAGGCGATGAACCAGCTCCAACAACTTGGATTGGACCCGATCCGCCTATCGTAGATGTTTGTTGATTCACCGTACTACGTACAACCCGCCCATCTTCTAACCTCGCCAGCTTCGACGGCCGATTCATATTATCAGAAGCGTCACCCATCCTACGCTGCTCCAATGGTCCCAAAGACGTGTTAGGATACGTGCTGTTTCTGGCATCCTCCGGAACTTGACCTGATCTTTCAGCAAATCTGCTAAATGGTTCAGGTACACTAGGTCGCATCATTGAATTTGATGAGCTAGGCTGCAATTTTTATACAGACAAGGTTAGAGGAAAAGCATAACAATATAAATTCATGAAGCAAAATAATCACAATGTCAAAAAAGTCTGAAAACTTAATATAGCATGCAAGTATGTGTTGCAAGGGGGTTAACTCCGCTTAGAGAAACAAACTATTAATCAGAAGTGCTCAGAAAGATCATAAAAGAAGCAGAACCTATCTGGCACTAATATCAAGCAAACTAGAATTTTATTTCTTTTGTCTCTTCATCTACTGGAAAAAAACTTGAATCAAGGCTGGATCAGCACACTACACCTAAAGGTTCTAAATAAGTGAAAGCTTTCATAGTCTTCTCTACTAAACTACTAAATAAGTGCAAACAACACCATCTATTGATTTAGTGCACTAATAAGGCCATAAAAGAGTCAATTGTACCAGAAGCATTTGGCACCTGAAAATTTTGTTGTGATAACGGAGGGCGAGGCAGAAATAAATCTTGAACTGTTGCATTTTGGTAAGTATTATGACTTAAATTTGCAGGTCCAACCGAACGAATATGCAGATGAGGCTGTTGAATTTGCTGATTCAAAGAAGTAGAAGTTTCCAGAACTTGAGTCTGTGGCCTAATAGGCAAACCAGAAAACGGCCTCATGGAAGGAACAGTTGAAACTCCAGGATGCATTGACATTGTTGTTTGTGGCAGATGTTGACCTGGTTGTGTTTGTTGTGGATGTGAAAACCGAGGTTGCATAGACAGCTGAGGTAATGTCCCAGCAGAAGGCTGATTGTTAACCAAGACATTCTGAGGTAAAGAAGGTAAATGGCCTTCTTGCATCCCAGTCATCATCCCAAGAGGCATTTTGTTCTGTACAAGAGACACCTGTCCCGAATGAGGAGGAAATAATGCTAACTTGTGGTCCTTTGTGCCTTCTTGTAGTGGAGGCGGGTGCAAGAGCGAACCAGGTGATTGCCGGATATTTGGCATCTGCAACTGCACCATGTAAATTTGTAAGGTTATTTCATTCGCCACCAACTTTCAACAAGAATTATATGGATGAGAGAGTTTCAGGAAAAAGAAAACATACCACTTGTGGAGTCACCATCCCTAACATTATCTGTGCCTGAAATCAAAGTCAAAAGAGAAACTTTCAGTTGGAGCTTAGTGAGTATGCTGTAATGAACTGACTGTAATGACGTGGAATTAAAGAATAAACACAGGGAAAGGAAGATAGCAATCTAAATATAAGCATTTTGGAACTCTGGCAACACATTGACAATGTTCAGTTGATACACAGTAAGTGGAAGTACTTCCTCCACAGTGTATTCCTAGTCTCCTACTTGTGCAAATGTCATTTACTTATATTCTTGTTTGGAGCTTTTCGTAAGACACAGCTACTAAAATTTCCAGGGCGAAGAGGATGAGCTTATGGACGACATACTACGGGGGTTAAGCTCACTTGTTTTACGGAAACAGTTTACAGTTAAAAACAAGGGTGAGTTTACTAGATATTTGCATGCTGATCAACAACCTACATTACACAATTTTTAATGTGTTTGCCATCAAAGGTTCAGATTGACTTTATAGACTTTGCATTTAAACATAATGAACGAGGTCCAGTTGTGCATCCATGGCATGTGGTACAAGGAAACCTAGTAAGTATATAAAACAGAAGGAAAAAAATCGACATAGTTTTTAAATGTGGTTTCTAAGCATTAAAAAACAGTGTATGTACGTGAGATGGGAGACAACTGGTTGTGACCATTTTAGCTGGAGAGTAAATTGTTTGGTGCAAAGCATGAGGTGCAACCATGACAAACCAACTATAGTCTAAGATAATAAGTTTACAAGTAACAAATGAACAGATAACTATACCTGAAAAAGAGCTTTTGGGAGCTGTGGACTCGATAACAATAGCTGCCGTGCTAGTTCTTTGTTTTGGGTAGCCATTACCTATAATCAGAATTAATAAAACAGATATCAAATAGGATTCTTTGGGGACATGAAAGACAAGAGAACAGTGGAAATTGCTTACTTTCATTTCAGACATAATCTCAAACATCTGGTTTCTTGACATTTTAGCTAGATAATGAGTCAACTGATCGCTGCCCAAACCAAATTGACCTGGCAAACCATTTTGCTGGGACATGGCACCATTCTGAGCACTACCCAGAGCTCCTGCCATGACAGATGCAGCTGTAGCAGCTAAAGAGATCCCAATTGGCTGATGAAGAGCTGAATCCCCTACGACAGCTGGGCCACCTATTGGTTTTTGAGGATCTGCTAAAGATACAGAGGGAATTGTGAGGTGGTTTCAAGACTAAAATAATGAAGAATACTAGCGGAGAGAAAAAGACTAACCAACACTTGGCGTCAAGCCTGGCCCACCACGACCCTGCAAAATAAAAGGCCAAATTGGAGTCAGATCGTCTTCATAAAACAATCACAAGAGTTTTAACCAAGCAATATGTGGAGCACAGGTAATTCAGAAATTAGACAATGCATAATTCAATCCCTGATTAATGAAAATAACATGTATACTGGATGAACTTCAACATTTTGCTTGATGTCATTCCTCTGCACCTAGTCATGGTCCCATAGAGAAAAAATAATTAAAAAAAAAAGTGATCAACTGATTCATCAACAATCAAGACCTCCATGTTGACAGATGGTAGAATCCACTTCTAACCTTCCTGAATGTAGGATTCTGTATAAATTAATTACATCAGCCACACCCAGGATCCTTCGTTCTAATTATACCAAAAAGTTGGACAAGGAGTCCAGTGCCACCAACTTCTCTTACGTTGACTTGTTTATCTAAATTGAATATCTATTACATTTGGCAAAAGTGTTGTTTGGTATGTCTAGTACTTCGGGGCAAAAGAAATAAAGAACATCAAAATGGCTATGTGATATATTGGCCATACCTGCTCGCGGTTTCTGTCAGCACCTTTATCATTTTCAGCAAAATCAACTCGTAACTGGCGACCATTTATTTCATACCCTTGAAGATTACGACGAGCACTTAAAGCAGTCTCTTCATCCTTATACTCACAGAAACCATACCCTTTGGGTTTCCCGGTTTCTCTATCAGTAACTAACCTGAATGATTATACGAACACATATAATACATAAACAGCTGATGAAGAATACTGCAGGAAAAAAAATAGAACACAGATCCTTTAAAGAAAAAACATTTCCCGATTTTCTCGATTAGAAAAAACAATAAAAATCATATATTGAGCACCATGATCCATGTGCATATTAACCTTTCAGCTGTGTTAGCTGAAATCTGGTTAGGCATCCTAGATATAACCAGAGTGTAGAGAACATCCGGGGATAGCACATGATTACAGAATCTCAGCTTATTTGCTTTGTTGGGTAAGCTGGGATTCAATCTGGCCTTAAGGTTTCAACCTCCAACTACCAGAACAAATCACATACCACTCCTCCTTCTTCTTCTAAGCCTTTAGTCCCAAACAAGCTAGGGTAAGCTAGAATAAGGAGTTCCCAAGCGGTCACCCATCTTGGTACTGCTCTCACCCTCTTTTGGTCTATCGCTGCTCACCAGGCCTATCACGACCCTTTTTTTCTGCACAGCCTGTCCCAAGCCAGGATAAAGGAGGAGGGTTCGTGATTGGCGTGGCGAGCCAACGGTAAAAAACACATACCACTCCAATTCTGGAAAAATATTGAATTTTCCTAATTTTTTAAAATCTTAACCACTCTGATTCTATTTTACAGTTAGTCAGGATAACTTCAAAGTTACAATATCCAAGCTAGTCTTCTATGAATGTCGATCCAGATTTGGACCACTAACGCTCGAATAAGATTAGTGGTTCGTGGCAATGCTAATTGGTTTAGCTCAGTAAACACTCTTGACAAGGACTATTTCCCAAGAAAAACGGAACCACAAGTTATGTAAATTACCCTAAAATCCGATCTATGGGTTCAGATTTTGAATCGTTAAGTTCATTAATCCTAACAGTGACTTTTTCACATAAAGGATGAACCTTTTTGTGTCTATAGCACCAAAATTGTTATAATTAATAAACTCCCAATCAATGTCAAATTCATGCAACTATTCAAACTAAAAACCACATAAACAATATTAAAATTAAAAATTTAGGGTTTTACCTGAAAGATACAACGGGACCAACTTCTTCACAGATTTGTATAAGCTGTTCTTCAGTTGCATCATATGGTATATTCCCAACTGCAAATTCAACAATAGTAAAACACAAATTTAACAATCAACTGGATCCAATAACTACACAAACAAATTGATGAGCAACAAAATTGGGTTTTCTCATTAATTTAAAAAGAAAGAGAGAGACGAACCAAAAACGCAGCGGTGCTGAGAATTGCTGGCGGCCATTTAATTTTAGTACTAATTAAGTTACAGAGACAAGAATAGGAGGTTGATTTTTTTTCTTCTAGCGCTAGGCATTCTAATTGTTCAAATATTTGGCCCCATCTTCTTATATATTATAGCAAAGGAGAATGAGAAATAGACAGGGAAGGAAAAAGGAAAGAAATTGCTGCTGCTGGTTTACTGCCGCTACTTCCAGAGTTTCTAAATTTCAGTTTCGTTTTCCCTCTTCTGTAAGGAAAAGGTTATGTTCTGGCTTTTAGCAATTTTGGGGTTCTCTGGATACGCCGATTTATTTATTTTTTGTTTAAACGGATTTCTATTTTTAGAAGCCTGATATAGGGGCTCCAAACCTAATTGAGGGGCTCCCAGTTGAGCCGAGGTGACCCAATTTGACGATAAGAAATGTCCTAGGGGGTTTTGATAAATGACGATTTTACCCTTATACCAATTAAAACCTAAACTCTTTTAACAAAATTCATAACTTTTAAAAACTAAAACAAAAGAAAACCTCTCAAAACCCAACCGTAATCTCCCTCGATTCATCGCCGATTCGCAAAATTCATCGACGATTAAACTCAACTCAACAATTCGAGATGAAGAAGCATACTAAAGGCGTTAAAGGTATTAGTGATGGCAATCAACCCTGCTCCTTTCAACCTAATCAAGAGATTCAACAAGAAATCGATAGTGACAAGCAAAATCAAGCACCTAAAAGTCCAACAATGGTGTATCTAAGGTATTGTTGAAAACCCATGTATTCTTAGAACTTGGAATTGATTTATTCGCATGTTTGATCATGATTTTGGGGAAAAAATGTTGCACACAGTTGATATTACGGTTGGGTCCGTGTCAAAACCCAACCGTAATATTTCATGTTCTTGAATATTACGGTTGGGTTATTTTCAATACCCAACCATAAATCAAAGGGAAGAAGATGAATAGTTCAGGATATTACGGTTGGATTTTAAAAGATAACCCAACCGCAAATAATTTGCGCCAATTTTTAAAAACAACTTACGGTTGGGTTTGTAGAAAATCCCAACCTTAACAAATAGCGACCATAAAAAATTTGGTTTGAGTATTACGGTTGAGTTTTTTCTTAAAACCTAACCGTAACATATGGACAACATTTTGTACTAAAAGTTTACGGTTAGGTTTGTGTTAAAACCTAACCGTAAATTATGGGACAAAATTTACGGTTGGGTTTTTCTCAAAACCCAACCGTAAATAATCCTGTGTAGTGAATTTTTTTTTAGTTGAAGTTGAATTGCTTGGAAATTATCTAACTTGTATTGCTTGTGTGTTGTAGGAAGAATAAGAGGGATAATAATTTAACACCAATTTCTCACACTCCAACCCCTCGCCACGGAAAGCATTTAGGGGTTCAGAAGAGAGGCGTGAGTAAGACCCATAATCCCTCTTTTGAGGTAGGTGCTGGTAGTGTTCCTCAAATTGCAGAAGAGGAATATAATGTGTTTCAAGGGTTGGGTGATCTACCAACACCCAGGGGTTCTCTTGTGATTAGAGAACCACCACAAGAGCAACAACACGAAGAAGAAGAGCGGGACAGAGAACAACATGTCCCTCAAGGCAAAGGTAAAGAAATTCGCAAAGAAAAGGGTTGCCAAAGAAATTCCGAAAGAAAAGGTCGAACCTCAACTGTGGCCTAAGAGGAGGAATGGAGGACTATGGGGTGAGGCCCCAGATAAATCTGCAATATTATTTGGTTATCCCCATTCATGGGCTGCCAAAGTTGCTGCGACCAAGGTATTATTCTAATCACTTCTCTTATAATAATAAATTTTTGTTTGTTAACTTTTGTAAGTAAAACAAATTTGTTTTTATTCTTTGTAGGATCATATACAGGCGATCAAGAAATTGGTTCGTCAAAGGGCTCAACATTGGCCCTTAACTGATGAATGTACGGGCATACAAATTTTTGTAAATGGTACCGGGTTAGCTCCCGGAATTACCAATTCAATGTGGGAGTATGACAGTATCGTATGCGCAGCCTTCAGGGAACGTTATTGGCCTGAAACCGATACGTTTCATCTCCCATTCGGCGAGATGACTATAACGCCGGATGATGTCCAATCAATTCTTGGGCTGGAGGTGGAAGGTAAATCTGTGTTTGAGGGTTTTGACAACAACATGTCATGGAGTGATATTTATGCACTTGTCAAAGATACACTTGGATGGGATAAGACCGAAACTGAATCTGAATTTAAATTGGTCAGTGGAGATAAACCGGGGATGCCTACGAAGAAAGGTCAAGCTATGAGCAAGAAAATATTGTTGCGGTCACTAAGGCAGAAGTTTGGAGGGACCGGAAAGTTGGAAATGGCTGGGGTCGTCATAGATGACACCAGAGCTATTCGAACAGCTAGAGATTATCTGCTATATATGCTCGGCACCATCTTCTTTGGTGACAACTCGGGCAACAGGGTCAACGTCCAGTATCTACAATGGTTTCAGGGTGATCTCGGGATGACCCATCAGTACTCGTGGGGAACTGCCACCCTGGCCTACCTACTTGCTAACCTTCGAAAAGCTTCGAGGGTTAGGGGAACTGAGATTGCCGGTAATACCGGTCTGCTTCAGGTAATTTATTGCTTTAATTTCAATGTTTAACTTAAATTTATTTTTTTCTCATTTTCTTATATTAATATTTATTATCTTTATAGGCATGGGTATACGATCACTTTCCCAGACTGGCTCCTCAAACAAGCGTTGATGTTAATGGACCTACTGGAAAGAAATTCGTCTTCACCGGGACGCAGGCAAAATATAAAGAAGTTCTCATAGCAAAGATGAGAACAGAAATTGATGCTTTGATGTTGTTTTCGACCCTTATGTGAAGATTAGCATAGAGGGTGATGGACATGTTGAGGATTTACGTGAATTGTCGGACGTGGCAGGCTACAACGGCCCTTTGTATCATCCGTTTGGGTACGTGATGTCCAACCCCCGCCGAACTCTCCGGCAATATGGATACGTCCAAACAACGGTGACACGCGAAATGTTTAAATTGTGTGTGAATTGGGTCGATGATCGAAGGGCCAACATCGTGCTAAACTATGAGCCTTGGCCTTCAATTGCGGTTTGGAATAACCGCACTGATCCGAAATACCAAGTCCAAAGGAATGAGTTAACTCCCTCTCCGGGCACAAAAGAGGCTGCAGAAGATTACTTGGAGTGGTATCGCCATTTTGGTCATCCAACTATCATCAACAATGATCCTGAGACTCTTGCAATCAACACAGGAGATGGTTTCTGGAAGAAGGCATATTTCAATTTGGTACGTACATTATTTTTGTTATTAATGTTTTTAAGATTTATTACAAAACACTCATCCTACTTTTATTTTCATATTGAATAGAAAAAGAAAGCCGTTGCATTGGCGGACTCTATTAATCCATGCCTAAGCACAATTGATGTGAGGACGCCTGACCAACTCCAAGCTTTGATTAGGGAGCTTCATCATGAAGTTAAGGATGTGCAGCGGACTTTAAAGAGGAGTAGACCCGGTAAAAGAGGCGCGACTACAGATGCGAGTACTACTAGAAGAGAGCCCCAAGCATCGGATGAAGAGACACATGATGAAGCCGGGGATGCGCAACGTGGTGCTCGTACTCGAGGCGGTCGTGTTGGAGCTCGTACTCGTGGCGGTGCTGCTCATCGTAATGTTATGAGCAAAAAAAGAGCTCGTCAAAGTGATCGACCTACCCCTCCTCCTTTTCCCTAACTCTATGTCTATGGTTTTCTTTTGTATGTGTGAATTACTTGTACCTTTAATGTGAAATTGGATTTGAAGTTTGAATTTAACTTGCACGTGAAATGAAAAATTAAACTTAAAATTTATTTTCCAGTTATTTGAAGTTGGAAACCATGCATTGGGAAATCCCGGTAAAAATACCCAGTCACATTAGGTTTACGGTTGGGTTTCCAGGCAAAACCCAACCGTAAATATGTCACATTTTTATACTACAGTTTTACGGTAAATCTGAAAGAATGATTTTACGGTTGGGTTTTGGGTGAAAACCCAACCGTAAATAAAGGACCTCAACACATAATTTTCTAAAGATATTACGGCTGGGTTTTCAGCCAAAACCCAACTGTAAATTCTACTGGATAACTTAAAATTTGATTCTCTAATTTGTTTGTTTTTCGTTTTTTCTTTGTTTGAATGACCCAATTTACCTTAAATCTAGTTAAAATGATTGAATAAGTTCAAATTTTTGATTTTGAAACCCAAATTTGACCTGAAAACTCAAAGCTACAAAGGTTAGTTACGGTTGGGTTTTCAGCCAAAACCCAACCGTACATTTATAACCTCAACACATAATTTCCCAAGGATATTACGGTTGGGTTTTCAGCCAAAACCCAACCGTAAATTCTACTGGATAACTTTAAATTTGATT
>JAJJMC010014687.1:209935-220694 GCA_023531435.1 Papaver californicum | reverse complement strand
TTAAATTTGATTCTCTAATTTGTTTGTTTTTCGTTTTTTCTTTGTTTTAATGACCCAATTTACCTTCAATCTAGTTAAAATGATTGAATAAGTTCAAAATTTTGATTTTGAAACCCAAATTTGACCTGAAAACTCAAAGCTACAAAGGTTGGTTACGGTCGGGTTTTGGCTAAAAACCCAACCGCAAACAAATGACCTCAACACATAATTTTCTAAGGATATTACGTTTGGGTTTTAAGCCAAAACCCAACCGTAAATTCTACTGGATAACTTTAAATTTGATTCTCTAATTTGTTTGTTTTTCGTTTTTTCTTTGTTTGAATGACCCAATTTACCTTCAATCTAGTTAAAATGATTGATCTCTTTTATTGTATTGAATTTGAATGTGTGATAAGTTCAAATTTTTGATTTTGAAACCCAAATTAGACCTGAAAACTTAAAGCTACAAAGGTTGGTTACGGTTGGGTGGTGGCTGAAAACCCAACCGTAAATATGTGACCTTTACACATAATTTTCCAAGTATATTACGGTTGGGTTGTCAGCCAAAACCCAACCGTAAATTCTATTTTGAGGAAAGTTTTGGGTCGTTTTTGATTTTTATTTAGGTTTTCAAATAGAGCCGTTCAAACCTTGTACGACCCATTTCTCAAAATATAGTCGTTACACTTCTGGTTTATAAGTGAAATAGTTGAGTACATATCCAACCCATCCATTTTTTTTAAAAGTTAAACCTTTATGTTACAACAATCATCTCTAACAAAACTAGTACTCTAACATAGTGGAATATGGGTCAACCTGGGATTAAAAATCCAGATTTTTCTTTGGATGAAGATTTATGTATTTGCCGCAACTATGTATTATGTTTTCCAAAAAGAGGAGAAGAAAGAAGGCAAAGTGGTATAACGAGTCCGAGTTATTGGCAAACAATCCATGAAAATTTTTGTTCTGAAACCGGCAACCCTTATAACCGTGATCACGTCAAGTTGATTTGTCGATATAACACTATACACCGATACGTAGAAGAATTTATGGCATTAGTTCGTATTATTGGTCAACTACGACTTAGGGGTGAAAACGAAGATGAGGTGTTACAGAGATCTCTTGAGGAATGGAGGAGACGGAAAATATGGCCCTTTTTATACCTACCTCATTATCACATCCTAAAGGACTTTTTGCTCACTCGCAAACCTATTTATTAGTTCTTTTGTAATGCCATTTGGGTTTGTTAGTGGTAATTTCAATTGTATCCCAGGTTACTTTAATGATTTCATGGGTTGTAATGTGGTCAAAAATTTGATGTTTACATAATTTTTTTGTTTTGAACCCAATTTTGAGTGAACTGAAATTCCAAAAAAGGTTAACAAAAATATTTACGGTTGGGTTTTGAATGCAAACCCAACCGTAAACCTTCCAGATTAAAATTCACCCAGGTTTACGGTTGGGTTTGGACTCAAAACCCAACCGTAAACGTGACAGTTGTACGGTTGGTTTTGGAGTCATAACCCAACCGTAAAACTGGGGGAAAAACCCTGGAAGGTTTACGGTTGGGTTTGCACTCAGTACCCAACCGTAATATTTTTTTTTTATTTCTCCAACTTTTTCATTAAATGTTAATTGTTCCAAATTTTTCATTTCCATAAAAAAATATATTAATATTATGATTCCTCCAACATACATATGATATTGTTACTACGAATATTAAATGCCTTCCAGGTTTACTATATTATCATTCCGACTCCGAGTCAGAAACAAATGATATGAATTGAAAGGTCGGGGAGGGTTTTAATGCCTTCCAGAGTTCGAAATTGTGCTTGAACCGGTGACACCAAGACTTGGCGATATCACCATCGTATCCATCCTGTAAAGGGGGTAATGGACTTCCTTCTTTCAACTTGAGACCGACATAATGGCAGTTCTGCACCAGCCTAATCATACATCTTCTATTAGCCAATTGTTCGACAAATGTTGATCTTGTTGGTGCAAATGTAAAACAATATCCATTTGAGATATAATGTATGACGCAATTGAAAGCGTTGGCGAGGATTGCCCACATATTGGCATGCTCATCCAATACTCGCTAGTACAATTCTTGTTGCCTATTAAACGCCTTTCGAGAGCGATGAACTCCTTGTTTAACAACGACTCTTCATCTCTATATGCACACATCATTGTCTTGTATAAATCCGGGTAAGAGCGTAGTTCAACCGTTGACTTATGTCTTACATAAGTTACTTCGTCCATACCCAACCCTGCTGCTCCGCTAAATGGTCCAACTTGTTCGATGAATACATGGTATCCACAATTACCATCACCAGCAACATCGTCGGTGGCTTTTATGTATGGACGAAAAAAAGCCGGAAACGATGACATATAATTTTCATAAATAATGTGCTCGGTTCGGACGATTTTGCCATTCTCAATTCTTGAAAAGTTAGATGGAAATTGCATCAATCCTCTTGCAATCTGGATTGTATATGGCTCTTTAACCACTAATGTATTGCCTTTAAGTTTTTCTTTTCTTCTTGCTAATTCTTTCATACTAACTCTTTTTTTTCTTCTTGCTAATTCCTTCATACTTACTCTTCTTGAGTTTGGGTGTGGAGGAAATTTTCCCTTGGCACTAAGTTCAATTGTTGAACTTTCTTGAGTGGGAACCGCGAGACCTTTTCCTTTAATATCTACTACACTTGGTCCCCCTTGTTCCGTTTGACTTATTTTTCGTTGAGCATTATCCTCCTTCTCATCCTATGCTTCATATTCCTTTTGCAAATGCTCAAATGCACAAGGGTTTCTTTTCTTTGATTCTTCATGCAATTCCTTAGCTTTTTTACGTCCCACTGCCCTCGATTCTTTGGTAGAAGGCCTACCTTTTCTCTTCCCTCTAATTGGTTCCTTGACAGCGTACCTTGTGTGCGGAAACACGAAGTAACTCAACTTCGTCAACCAAATTTGTCTTTGCGCCTTATTTAATGTATCGTATTTCTTGTCTAAAGCCTTTCCAACGTGGGTTTCGGCAAAAGTAGCACCAAAATCTTGCTCGACGATGGGTTCATCGAAAGACAATTGTTGCCAAAACGGATCAATATCTTGAATTGGGATCACACCGTCTTCTTCGTACTTGGGCATCATATGCCGGCAGGGAAGTCCCAAACTTGACATGTTAGGACAAACACACTCTTCTTCTCCGTGTAAGTTGCCCAGTCTATAGTGCTTTACTTCGTACATTATCTTCTCAATAGCACAATGCGACACCTTATAAAAAATACTTTGGAGCAATGGTTCGTCTTTATAGCTGACGTGTTTTCTAGAAAGGTTTTTTTCAAAAGAATCCTTAACTCTGTCAAGGTCACGGAGAAAATAATCGTGCATCGCTTCGAAGACCGTAACAAACCCACCATCAGAATTATGAAGCTTCTTCTTCATTCTGTTGTGAGATGACTCCACGGTACTTGTAGCTTGGTTGTCAAAGTGCCTATACTGGTTTGTCAATGCCGCTACAAACTTCTCTTTGTGGGGATTCAACCAATGCTCCATCAAATAGTTCACAACTTTTGGATAATTACTCCAATGCAAGCATAACATACGAACATTTTCTTCATAATCTTCCTTGGTGATAGACCATGTCAAAGCGTCCCATTCAGTTTGGAAACTAGCCCATTTTAGTTCCACCAACTTGTCGTCCTCCTCGAATTTTTCTTTGGCCGTTTCTTGTTCTGAAACCGGCAATTTTTTAATTCTCTCCATCTCGCTTTTCTTTGTTGGCCGAATAATCGTTTTACACTTGGTTTGAATATTGTTCCACAAGTGGAACGTGCAAAGAAGATGATGAGCATCTGGGAATACCCTTGCAATGGCATTCATCAAGCCTTGTTCTTTGTCGGTGATAATTACCTTAGGGGTATATCCTTCAACGTAGAATAATTTAATTTGTTCCAAAGCCCACACATAGCTTTCTTCGAGCTCGTTTTTCAAGAAGCAAAAGGCAACACTAAACGGGGACTTGGTAGAAGTTTGCCCTACAACATTCAAAACCG
Organism: Papaver californicum; assembly: GCA_023531435.1. Lineage (NCBI taxonomy): Eukaryota > Viridiplantae > Streptophyta > Magnoliopsida > Ranunculales > Papaveraceae > Papaver > Papaver californicum. The sequence goes on along the minus strand of JAJJMC010014687.1, from coordinate 216,660 downwards.
GGAGCTCGTACTTGTTAGTTTTGTACGTGCAATCCATCATAAGCACTTGATGGGAGCACCGTGCTAATTTTATAAACTCGGGATGAGCCAATATAGTATGCTTAATTTCTTTATTCTCATCTTCTTCGTGAAACATGGTGTAGTTTTTCGTCTCCCCCAAGTACAAAAGTAGTTTTTAGAGTGAAATGTAGCCCACTTCTTTGCATCATCTTTTTTATCCCATGTCTACATGGTCCAAGAACAGAAAGTTAGGAGAAAAAAAATGGCATCGTGTTGGATGTCGAAAGGGATTAACAACTTATCTATAACCTACCAGGTCGTTCAAATAGTGATCCGTAGTATCTATAGTTTCAATATCATTTGGAGGAGGCTGATCATTCATTGGTTGAGGTACAACCGCGAGCTGAACAAAAGAGATCAAGGCCAAGCGTCAGACAAAACACTAAAAACCAATAAGTTTACGGTTGGGTTAGAAGGGTCAGACCCAACCATATAATCGACGGACCCAACCGTAATACAACAAAAAAAAGCCAAACAAATGTTACGGTTAGGTTAAATAGTAAAACCCAACCGTAACAAGTGCAGTAAATATCCATGCACGTAATAAGTTACGGTTGGGTTTGTGGTAACCACCCAATCGTAAGACTGTGAAACTCTACTTTTCTGAAACACAAATGTATAGTTACGGTTGGGTTTCTCAAGAAAACCCAACCGTAACCATGATGGTGTAACAAAAAAAAAAACAGTATTATGATTCCTCATTTCCTTAAATATCAGCAAAAAATGAAAAAGAGTTTAAGTTAGAATGATACCTGACTATTCTCTCCATTTAGTTTAGTTTCAGCATCACAACTTACACTTAAAACCTCTCTACCATCCAAATAATCATACGTAGTTGGGTCTCCCTCAATGGGTATGTAGAATTTAGTTTGGCAATCATACAAGGATTCACCCTCCATAAATTTGCCACTAGAATCACTCATTTTGGGTTTTTTCAAAATTTTGGGTTAAAACTCTCTTATCTCTCTTCCACTTTTCCCACCAACATAAAACAAATACAAGACTGATTTAAGCATAAAAAATGAAGAATATAGGAAATGAAGATGATCATTTACGGTTGAGTTTCAAGAAATCACCCAACAGTAGCTACAATTCCACTAAAAAACTTATGTTTACGGTTGGGTCCGATAATTAAACCCAACCGTAATATAATTTGCAATAAAATAACATATTTGTTACGGTTAGGTTGCATTACAAAACCCAACCGTAAATGATCATCCCACTTAAACTAACATTAAAATTTACGGTTGCTTTCTAAGCCAAAACCCAACTGTAATATAACTTTACAAAAACCACAAATTTGTCACGGTTGGGTTTCATTACAAAACCCAACCGTAAATTATCCATGAATAGTGACAAAAAAAATACAATTCCAACGGTTTTTTTTTTTTTGAAAATCTATCCGTTGGGAATTTTTTCCCTATAAAAGGAAACCTTTCCTTTTCACTTTCTCATTATTCTCTATCCCTTTCATTCTCATTATAATTCTAGACTTTCCAACTCATTCTCACCATACCCTTTCAACCACTAAAAACGGTTCGATACACGAATGATGAAGATGTTGCAATTGTTTGAGGGTAGGTTACGATGATAAACCACGCTTACGAGAGAGCCTCCTATAACAACAATAGAAACGTTTTTATAGCTGAAAATTGGATGGACTGTCAGGAGGACGATTCTTGGTGGGAGCGTGTTTTTGAAATGTTTGTGGCATTATACGGGAATAGATATCGAAGGACGTGCAGTACCATCAAGGGACGCTTTGAGGCGTTGTATGAAGAAATGGAAAACCTAAAACTGGAAATGAAAATGAGAGTTGGAGCATTTCCCGATGAAACCAATGTGGAAAGAGTAAGTGTGTCAATTAATAAATCGTTCTTTACAAAAATATTTAAAATAATGAAACTTATAATTGATTTATTTTTTTCAGCATGCCATGGCTAGGGCAGTATACAATCAAATATGGGAAGGAGTTCAAGCATACAGATTGCTATCGTATCTTGGATCAAAGTTTCTATCTTGAGTTTCGCCGTTATGGTTAAGTGTTTAAGTGTTTAAGTGTAATCATCTAATGATCTACTGTATTTCGTTTCCTTTGGTTCTTCCTTTAATGTTAAAAATAAGGTTTTTCACAACTCTGATATTTGATAAGAAAATGAACTAAACCCAAGCATAACTAATTTTTTCTTAAAAACTGCTTTTACGGTTGGCTTCCATGACTCAACCCAACCGTAACTAAAATTCATACTACAAACATTCATATTTACGGTTGGGTTCTATTACTAAACCCAACCGTAACAAAATTGTACAAACAACGCAACTAGATTACGGTTGGGTTTTAAGGCAAAACCCAACCGTAATAATATGGTAAAATATACACTAATACTAACACTAGAAGTTACGGTTGGGTTAGGTGACACAACCCAACCGTAACTACATTTCACACTAAAAATAATTTTACGGTTGGGTTAGATTACTAAACCCAACCGTAAATAAATTGTAGAAACACCACACTATTTTACAGTTGGGTTTCACCTTAAAACCCAACCGTAAATTCTGCGGGATTCTCAAAATGTCTGAATTTCCGTGTCCTTAAACTATACAATTCCAACGGATTTTTTGTTTCAAAAATAGATCCGTTGGTTCCTTTTTCCCTATAAAAGGAAACATATACTTGTCACTTTCTCATTATTCTCTATTCCTTTCATTCTCATTATAATTCTAGATTTTCTCATTATTCTCACCATACCCATTCAACCACTAAAAATGGTAAACACATACACGAATGATGAAGATGTTGCAATTGTTCGAGCGTGGCATACGATGCTAGAGCATGCTTACGATAGAGCCTTCTGTAACAACAATAACAACGTTGTTTCACAACAAAATTGGTATGAGGGTCAAGATACTGAAGAATGGTGGAAGCGGGTATTTCGAATGTTTGCGGCATTAGAGGGGAATGTAAATCATAGGCCGTGGAGAGCCATCAAGAGACGGTTAGAGACGTTGTATCGACAAATGAACAACTTAAAACTGGAAAAGCAAATGAGATTCGAAGCAAATCCCTACGAGAACGGTGTGGAAAGAGTAAGTTTGTCGATTAATAAATCGTTAACTAAAAAGAGATTTCAAAAACTCAAACTAATAATTGATTTGTTTTTTTCAGCATGTGTTGTCTATGGAGCAGTATAGAATCAAATATGGGGAGGAGTTCAATCATACAGATTGCTACCGTATTATGGAAACAAGTCGGGTGTTTGATTATCGCCATTATCTTTAAGTGTTTAAGTGTAATCATCCAATGGTCTATTGTATTTCGTTTCCTTTGTTTTATTCCTTTAATGTACTACTTTAAATTTATTACAATAGAAGGAATAAGTTACAAAGTTGTGTTTTAAACCCGATTTGGAGTATATTAAAAATCAAAAAACAGTTAACAGGACCATTTTCGGTTGGGTCCGATTACTAAACCCAACCGTAATACATTTTGTACAAACACCACAACTTGTCTACGGTTGGGTTTTAAGGCAAAACCCAACCGTAATTCTGTGTTGAAATTGAAACAAAAATTAACAGAATATGTTACGGTTGGGTTATAAGCCAAACCCAACCGTAAATTCTACTGGCTACGGTTGGGTTTTAAGGCAAAACCCAACCGTAACTCTGTGTTAAAATTGGAACAAATATTAACAGAATTGTTACGGTTGGGTTATAAGCCAAAACCCAACCGTAAATTCTACTGGATAACACAAATTTGGATTATCTAATTTGTGGGTTTTTCGTTTTTTTCTTTGTTTCAAACACCCAATTTACCTTCAATCTAGTAAAAATGATTGAATTATTTCAAAATTTTGATTTTTAAAACTCAAATTTAACAAAAAAAATCAATTCTCAAAAGGATGAGTTACGGTTGGTTTTTCCTTTAAAACCCAACCGTAACTATGGGAAAAATGGTATTCATCATTTTCTTCTACTTACGGTTGGGTATGGTTTAAAACCCAACCGTAACTTTGCACAAAACATGGTGTTCATCATTGTTCTTTGATTTACGGTTGGGTTTCAACAAAACCCAACCGTAAATCTGGCCAAAAATGGTGTTCTTCCGTTTTCTTATGGTTACGGTTGGGTTCGACATGAAACCCAACCGTAAATTTCTCTGAACAACAAAATTTGAATCTTTCAAATCATGATTTCATCAAGTTTTTCTTCCCACCAAACACAAATTCAATTTTTTTTTTTTTTCAAATCATTTGATTAGGTAAAATATTATGTTTAATTAATCATGATTAGTTTAAATTAATCTTAACTAATTAATATAATTAAGATTATTAATGAGGGGTGGTTTGGGTATTGTGAAAATATTATGGATAAGGGATTTTTGAGTTTTACTTCATAATGTTCCTATTTCGTCTTATTAGAGGAGCCCCCAATCAAATTTGGAACCCCTATATCAGCCTTCTATTTTTAACACCCTTCTCTTCAAGTCCAAAGTCCAAACCAACTGGGAAGTGTCCTAGTTCCCTAAAGGTACGACTTCAGTTGACAATCTATCGCAAAAATAAAGCTGACATAATTTAAGAAGTTACTTTTCCGCCTTAGATAAGTTAGAAATTAGGTTGGGATATAATTTTAAAAAACAAAATTTTTTTTCTTCTCATTTCTGGAAGTGACTTGTACTTCTAGAGCTCCTGGTACCCAAATACCAGTACACTTCTACTCTGGCCTTCTAGAGTTCAAATATCTTATAAAGTTTTAAAATATTTCGATAATTTAGTATATAATCGATTTGCTTTTTCTTTGCTAACTTGCATATACGTAGTCAAAGAGTCAAATAGCTCTATCACTATATCAGTGCATTTAACGAATCTTAAAAACTGTCTGGTTTCGTTGATGTTTGATTCATAACTCCACTGTTACTTTTAGATGATAATCATGATGAATAAAAGTTCATGAACTCTATCAAAGGAAACAGACAGTTTTTAAGATTCGTTAAAGATTGAAACCAGAATTTTCTTCATCAGTAAGATGGTAATGTTTATATGCAAGGATAACTACCTCATATTTCACTTGATACGTATGTTAAGTTCCAACCATAACTGCGATATAAGCAGGGGTGATGTTATTGATGCTTGACGTATGTGCTTCCATGGTTGTTATAATAATTAGTCTCATGGACAGTGAAAATATCTAAACCAATGTGGAAAAGGGAGTTTTGGACGTTACATAGTGTAACGTGAAAAATCGGAGAATAAATAAAACAAAAAAACTTTATGGCATATGAGAGTATGAGAAAGTTTTTTATTACAATTTTGATTTTTTTTAAGACACGAGTTACCTTATGGACCAATTATATGTTACTCCCTCCGTTTCAGGAAAAGAGTTACCTTCTCTTTAAATTTTTGTTCCAACAAAAGAGTTACTTTCATTTTCAATATGACAAACTTCTGAAAATATCCTTTTTATAAAGTTTACTTGTTTTAATAAGAAGATATGTATGTGGTATTAAACTTTTTTATTGAGGGTAAATTTGAAAATAAATTTAAAAAACTACTCTCTCTCATCTTGTCTTAATAATTGTGCAAATAGGAAAAGTAACTTTTTTCCTGAAACGGATGGAATATTATTTTTACAGGCCATGGGTTATAACCTTAAGGGTGTACAATTTAACAACAAAAAATCCATCAAAATAAATTTGTCACAAAAATCCATTTAAACCCAACAGTCTAAACTACCCTCCCTTAAAACGCTCACTCTCATTTAATTCTCCATAATTCTCCTTATTTTTTGCTTTATTCTTTTTCCTCTTCGTCCCAAAACTGATTTTGTTTTCTTGCACAAAATCAAATTATCTTAAGAATTTCTAAAATATAATCGAGTTGGATGATGGTGGTGGTGATGATTGTTATAAAATGATCAGAATTTAAAAATACAATTAATAGATTTCACATGAGATATAATATGAAGTTGCCCTGTGGTGGTGGTGGTGGTGATGATGAGCGGCCGTAAAAGATTTTGAGAAAAAACAGAGATTGTAAAGAAAAGATACAGTTAACAGAATCACAAATTGGAAGATGAAGTAAGTGATGGAATAAAGATTGATAGCCATAAAAAGGGGAGAGACGGTGGTAATATGCACCTGCAAATGTAAAAAAGAAAACTGAAAGAAAAAAGGTTCATTTACTAGCAATTACAAAACTATCCTAAAAAAAGATGTAGCCTTAGACCAAACATTGACTCCTTGAGATGGAGCAAGATTCGACAGCAGTTGAACTAAAAATGATGAAACCAAATTTGGTTTCAACATAAAATTTGTATTTCACCAACACAACTTCAATGAAGAAACCAAATGCACCAAATTGAAAAAACTAGGAAAAATTTAGTTGAAACCAAATTTGGTTTCAATATAAACGTATTGTTTCACCATTAAACTTTGGTTTCACGGTAAAAAATAGGAACAAATCAGATGAAACTAAATTTGGTTTCTATAAAACTTATTGTTTTCACCAGCACAAAAATTGGTTTCAGCGTTGTTTAGTTTTTCTAAAATTTGATGAAACCAAAAAAGACACAAATCAGATGAATTCACCAACACAACTTCAACGAAGAAACCAAATGCACCAAATTGAAAAAACTAGGAAAAATTTAGTTGAAACCAAATTTGGTTT
>JAJJMC010014687.1:167367-209925 GCA_023531435.1 Papaver californicum | reverse complement strand
TGGTTTCAGCGTTGTTTAGTTTTTCTAAAATTTGATGAAACCAAAAAAGACACAAATCAAATGAAATTCACCAACACAACTTCAACGAAGAAACCAAATGGATCAAATTGACAAAACTAGGAAAAATTTAGTTGAAACCAAATTTGGTTCCAACATAAACGTATTGTTTCACCATTAAACTTTGGTTTCACGGTAAAAAGTAGGCACAAATCATATGAAACCAAATTTGGTTTCACGGTAAAAATTTATCATTTTTCAGACATTCCACCAGCACAAACACTGGTTTCAACGTTGTTTTAGTTTTTGTAAAATTTGATGAAACAAATTTGGTTTCATCATTTTTCTGACGTTTCACCAACAAAAAACTCTAATTTCGACAATGATGATGTATCATTATTTTTTGATGATGATTTTCGACTATGATGATCTGGAGGTGTTGGTGATGTTTGTAGAGGATAAAAGGAGGAGGAAGAGGTGTTGTTGGTGGTGGATCTAGACATGTAGTGGTGGAGGAGAAACAATAACGAGGAGGAAGCGATGGGGAAGGAGGAGGTGTTGTTGGTGGTGGTTCTGGATATAGAAAGAGAAGGAGGTACTGGTGGTGTTGGTGGAGGAAATGGAGGTGCTGTTAGTGGTAGATATGTGTGACAAAATTAATTGTTGGTGAACTTAAAAGCAAAAAAAAAAGTGTTGGTGAAGGATATGAAGGTGATGGTGGTGGGGAGGAGAAGAAGAAAAAAAAGAAAAAATCGTCAGAAAATTAACATACCTAGGTTATATGGGGAAAGGCATCTCGGATATATTAAAAATAACTAAAAACTAAATTTAATCCATATTAAAGAAAATGGGGTTTTAGTTTCATTTTTAATCAAAATGGTTTTTGTTTATAAAACATAATATGGAAGGTTTTTTTGTATGGGAAGTTTGTTCACCTTGTTTTTTTATATGAAAAGGAAAGGGTATCAGGTACATCACCCACTTTTTCGTGAACAGGAACGTGAACTATATAATGATCTCTTACAATTAAAGATAAAATTATAATGTGTAAAAGTAAAAGTACAAACACAAGAATTTTATTAACGATGAAAACTGCAACTGCGAAAAATCTCGAGACTTCGTCTAGTTTGAACACACCAAATTAGGTCGTGATATCAGACTTCGGCGTGGATGTAGTTGAGACAGAATAAACCATCCAAGTTTTCCTGTTTCAGTTGTGCTCATATGTCTCTAACTATCGAGAGTTTACGCACTTGATTCCCCTAGCTAATATCCTTTACAGGCCTAGGTTTTTCTCCACAGTCCTTCAATGGGACTATCATTACAGTGCCTCCAACAAAACAACTAATTGATGTCATTTTGATGTAAAATCAAGGTGACATAAATCTCCCTTAAAATTTAAAATGATCCAATTAAATATTCAGATTAAGGTTTATACTCTTCAAAAACTTATAGATATACCTAATCCAATCTACATCAATAAAATTTCAATCTTAACTGGGTGTATTAGATCAAGAATTTTATAATAAATATAGATTTATGTTTTAGATGAATTATGTAGATTTGTAAGGTTTCATTATAAATTGATGGATTTCAACTATCATAAATTAAAATTGATTCTTTTAAATATTTATTTGGAATAATAAAGAATTACAAAATGTAATAAATACCACAAAAATAAATAAAGTCATAGGGTTCAAATCCACCTAGTTTCGTACTATCAAGAGACAAATATTAAAGAATAAAGTTGAAATAGCAAAAAGATAAATGTATGTATCAATCAGTAAAATAGTTTAATGATGCATGTCCATTGCCCTATTCACATTCTCTGGTTGTATCTTTCCACATTTTTGTCAATTGCATATCAACATTCATTTGCAAAATCTCTTTTGACACCCCTGACTTTGAGCACTAACAATAAATTGTCTTTTTTGTCTGAAGAGGACTCTGATGACAAAGAGTTTTTTTTTTGTGGAAAGTTGTTAGAATGGCATTTTTTTCAGTATGCAGTCAAAACACAAGAGTGAGATGGTGATTTAAAAATTGTCAATCGAGATTTTAATACACTAAATATTTTCTCAACTACGTTTCTCAAATAAGCATGACGAAGGTTGACCTACTCATTTGTTGTTTTTGGATCTCGATCTTTTCCGCAAAGTCTTATAAATGATATCTGCCACCATTGTAAGGTGTTACTAATCGACGCAGATTTGCAAAGCACGATCAACTAGGATTTTTTTTGTTTTGTTGGATTTTTTTTGTTTTGTTTTTAGTCATATAGATCAATTAGTCAAATGTTAAAAAATAGGACATTATTATTCAATTAGAATATTACAAGGTATATATATCCTTGTGAAATTGTGAGTTCACTTGTTCTAGATAATGCATCAGCAAGCACTTTCGAATCATGGGGATTTGGGGAAAAAATTATATTGTTACTCGCACACGTAAGACCAGTAGACCTTGAAGAGATATATCATCAAAAACGGGGACTTTGGAATCATTGTCCATATAATTCAAAATTATACCCTCAGGGGACAAAGATCTTCATTGCTTACATGCAGAATGCTTTAACTCATCTAAAGTGTTATGCATACTGAATAGTCACCATAATACAACACAACATACACAACCTGACCAGGTATTCTTGATACCCTTATGTTTGTGGAGAAAACAAATTTAGAGGGTAAATTCAAAAAGTGGGGTAAGCAAATGAATATTCGTTTAATCCTTAAACATTTATTGTGGAATTACTTTTAAAATTCGAGAGATCAAAATCAGAGCAAAATTGGCCTAAACCAAGATATGGTCGTTCCAATTTTGTTTCAGTCACAAAGGAGAAGGGTTGGTCTTAGGGAGGGAAGCGAGAGAAAGATTGAGGTCAGAGTATTAGACTTTATGGGATGTGATAGGTGTATATATCTATGAACAACTCTCTGTGTGTGTATGAGAAGATTGTATAAAAATCAAGTTGCTCGACTTGTGTTATTCTCCTCCCTTTTGTTCAATAAATTAGTAATATATTTGTATTAGCTATTCTAACTGTTCTCCTGACCTCATCTCATGTAAAAGGTGTCGATGTTTGAGTAGTGGTAAAGTACATATGGTGGAGGATGTGCTAGTAATCATTCCCACTTTGTTTTAGGATGAATGGACGGTTGTACAACCCATTACTCCTCTACTCAACTTCTAATCGAACTTTTCAGACATTTTATCTTTGGTGGGTGCACTGTTGCACCACGAGCCGTAGACCGCCAGACCAATGCCTTAGTGAATTTCCCCTGAATTATGACATCTTTGATGTCTCGTGTAAATTGTATAGCTTTGAGCACTATTAATGTGAAGTCAAATGAGACTTGCTTAGTTAGTCTTTTGACCAAATGATTATCATGCTTGACAAGTTTGATGAGTCTAGCAAGACCAACTTAAAATAAAATATGTATTTATTTTATTTTATTTTATTTATGAGGGGCAGTGTGAGTTCAAATAGGTCAATTCACTCTGAGTATGGAAAAATAGATGTGGCATGTTAATGAGTGCAAGCATATATGTGTGTGAGGCCATGTTCAAAAATATATACATGTAAGGCCTAGTTCGAAAATGTTCATGTGAGGTTAAGTATGGCCTTGGATGGACAAGGCAAGCTTGGAGACTTGGAAGGACAGGGCAGGACTTGGACGGACAAGTATGCTTGGATACTTGGACGAACAAGGCAAGACTTGGACGGACAAGTATGCTTGGATAATAGACGGATAAACAATTGTTAGGGTTTGGATAGTCAAGCAAGATAGCTAGCTTGGATGGACAAGTAGAGAAGGCTAACTTGGTGTGGACGGCCAAGTGAGCTTTGTAACGCTTATAAACGTTACAAACTCAATTTGATCAATTCCTTTTGCCAAACTAGGGTTGAAAGCCTTTTTTTGGTCGTTTGAGATACTTATAAGTGTTGCGAACTTAATTTTAATTGTCTCTTAAGCCTAGAATTGAATTCTTTTACATGTCTTTCACGTTGGTTGCTTCCTTAAGCAAGGATTGACGTGGCTAAGGCTGGATTTAGCTAGTAAAAGCTATATTTTGTACTTTAACACAATTTTGATTTAGTATCTAAGCATAAATATGGTACTTTAGTCGAGTAAATTCATATGTAACTTGCTACATACTTTTATACAAAGTTGTATAGGTATTTTCAATAAGTCAATATCATTGAGTTGAGGATGAATATCGACACAAGATAATTTTTGGGAATTCAGTTGTGGAATATAATACCAAGTGATACTCAAGTTGCTCTATACTATTGGGCAATCCATCTAGGAGCTTGAGAAAAATCATAGAACATCTGGGAATATCGCAATAAACATCGGTGTTATTCTAATGATCTTGTACTTGGATGAATGTTGATTCACTCAATAAGTTTGATCGTACATGTAGTATTTCGACGAGTTCATCCATACATATAGAGAGACAAAGATGAGCACCTGCCTTAAGATTCTTTACAGAATTCTGAAGCTTAATATTTATGAGACCCTGCTCAGAAACATAATTTTTGTTATTTTACCCCTGGCAAAAACCCACCATTTACATTAAGTCCCCTGCTTAGCGCGGAACGAGTAATGTTGCATGGTAAGCACTAAATGGTGGCATGTCAGGCAAAGTAAAACGAAATATGACTTTTATAGTTTAATGACTAGATATTACTTGGAGAGCAGCAGTTAGCTTGAACTTCGAATAGACAAACAAGAAGGCCATCTTGGATAGTCAAGTAGAGATCAATGGTTAGCCTGCGAAGGAAGTGGCTTGAAGCTTGGGTGGACAAGCATATCTTGGAGATTGGATGGAAAAGCATGCTTGGAGGCAGGAGGTCGAGCATTGGCTGGAAGCTCGAATGGACAAGCTTGGTTGGAGCTAGGACATACAAGCTTGGTTAGGACGCCAAACTTGGTTATAGCTAGGGTGAACAAGGTTGGTCATGACGCTGGACGGACAAAAATTGGTCTGGACATTGGGCGTACAAGCTAGCTTGGATACTTGGACGGTCAAGTATTGGTTAGAGGACAGACAAGCATGCTAGCTTGGAAGAACACGCTGGCTTGGAGACTTGGTCGGACAGGGCTTGGTTGGAGGACGAACAAGCTGGTCATGATGGACAATCATGCTGGATTTTGGACGGACAAGGTACGACCGTGCATTGCTGCAGACGAAGGAGTAGTCCTTCTTCTTATTAGATTCAAAATTTGTTTGCTATAAACCAAAACCCTGCTCCTCCTCTTTAGACCATTAAAGAAAATTTTCTTCCTCTTTCAACGTTGCCACCCTAAACGAAGTCTGCTTTCCATCTCAACTTCTTATTCTTTTACTAACAACGTCTCTAAACGGTAGTTTTTTTTTGTAAGCCCTGTTGATTATTTTTATTTGCACAAGAACATCAACTCCACCATCAACCATTACAATCAAATAAGTTAGGGTTTTCCAGTCGATTTTTTTTTTACGTGAACAATTTTTTACGTAATTTTTTTTTAATTATTATTTTTTTTCCGTGAATAGTAACTCATGTTAATTTGATGTTGGCAGCATTGTTTACTTCTTCTGAGGGCGAGCTTAGTCTAGTTGTTGCCTCTACTCTGTCTATGAAGCTACTAACGACTCAACATCAACCAATAGTTAGCATCACCGTCAGGTATGCATGTTTTTTTTTAAATTCTCTATGCTCCCTATTATTTTGTTGAAGTAGAGATGGGCATCTATTACAAGGAGGTAGTCAATTAGGATTATTGGAATTTTTGAGAGAGTCTTTGTAAGTTCATAAACTTTGAGAAACTCTCGGTGACTTTCATAAGAGATTTGTAGAGACTAATCTCATTGATTTGTAGAGATTTTTCACATATACTATTGTAGAAAGAGAAAAAATAATAACCAAATAATAAATATGTTTCTAATCACCAAAAAAATAATTAAAATTCATTTTATTTCTTATTAATTAATATGATAGTAATTTTTTGATCAAAATAAACGGTAATAATTTTTATATATTTTAGGACGATACAAAAATATGTCATTTTTTTTTCTTGTTATGTGCTTTCAGTATCTTTAATAATTTTGCATATTTTTCATTTAGATATTTTTATGTAAAATTTGAAAAAAATTAAATAGAGAAGTCTCTCAAAATATCACATATTTTGGAGAGACTTCTCTCAAGCATATTTCAACTAAAAACTCTCTCAAAATCTCTTAAATATCCAAATCCATGATTTAAAGTTTACTTCCAATAACATAGAATTTCATAAATTTTTCAGAAACTCTCTATCCAATAACAGGGATTTTCATAAATTTGGACAGAGTCTAGATCCACTAACAAGAGATTTTATATCTCTCTATAAATCTCCAAAAATCTTAATGGACCACCTCCATGTTACAAACATCACTGCTTTGAATCATAAGTTAAACTATATGATTTTTATGTTTCTACTAGTGCATATAAAATCATCACTTTTGCTTTCTGATCTTCTTATACAATTGAAATAACTAGAAGCATTCTTATTAATTTTTTTGAGATGGCGCATGATCGTGATGATAATTTTATCTATATTAATGGAGAAAATAATTCTTCTGGATCTGGGCACGTTAGAGATATGCCAAATATAGATTATGACTTCTTCATGTTTTCTTATGCTCCTGTTAAAGTCCATCCTAGTCATGTTATGTGTGTTCTTATAAATTTGGATAAAATTGTGATCCCTCTGTTAGTTGTTCCTGAACATGTGATGCGATACTGTCTCCAGAAGAGAGAGTATGTTGATTCACCTATTGACTTTAAAATTTTCCAGTCTCCTTTACGTGGTTTGGATGGATGGTTGAGGAATATGCTTGGAAAAGATCACGTTGTGGATTTATTGAAGAAGGCACAAATTTATGAGGCTATTAGGGTATCTGGTACTCATTGGATCAAGAAAGATATGTATGGCATAATTAATCTTCTCTCGCGACGGTGTATTCCAACTCATACTTTTGTATGCAGATGGAGGAAGTTGACAGTCACTCTAGAGGATGTGTCTATCTTGTTGCATCTTCCAGTCTCAAAAACTCTTGATCTTCATTTGGATGAGAATGAGGAACGATTGCATTCAACTTTAGTAGAGAAGATATAAAGGTATGATGTGAATTCCAATACTGAAGAGTGTTATCTATACTTGGTGGGTAACACAGTAGTAGCCGAAGAAAACAAAACCAGGTCAGTTGTTAGATGACACACTGAGTATTGCTGCATCTTTATTCTTGTGGTTGTCGAGAGAGGTATTTGATGATGGCTCTGGTGCTAAGATGAAATCTGTAGTAGTTCCTCATTCCATAAATCTAGCACAGGGTGTGGCCTCGCCTATAATTAGCTTGTTCCTTGGTTCGTTATACTCCCATCATGACTCTTTAATGTCAAATATGCGTGTTTTCAATGGTTTTATAAAAGTAGAGACGTTCATCCACGTTACCTTCCTCCAATCATGTTTTTGGGAACATTTTAGTGCTTACGCTTTTGATCATCGTGTCGCATTTGTTGGTGAGGATGATGAAGCGAGGATATCTCGTTGGTCGCGCAAACGTTCAAGGCCTTGTAAGGAACTTATTACATTTTTAAAAAGTGTGTCCTCAATAAATTTCCGTCCTTGTGCACCACTCCCTCGTGTATCTCAACTACATATTTTTGTTGCTTGTCCTGGCACTTCTTTATTGTCTGGTGGTCATATTGTTGGTGCTGGGGAAATTACTTTCATGTTGAGCTGCACACCTGGTTATTTCCTATCAATATTTCTTGGATCCTACATGGTAGAATCTTATAACATTGACAGGGTTGCTCGTCATATGGGGTTTGATCAGAATGTCCCTTCTTGTTGTATTGCTCCTCATTTTGTGGATGAGTTGAGACATACTTTATATCAAGGTTCACGTCTGTAAGGAAAGAGTTTTCCATTATTAATATCTAGAAGAAAGCCAGAAATAACCCCATGGTGCAAGAGATATTGGAAAAGTGAGCACAATCATTTTCATGAATTAGTCCAACCAGTTTTGCCAGGGCCTCGTATGCTCTTTCTATTGATGGCTTGACGAACCATCCTAGGTTGAAACCTCCTCCTGCTGGTAAATGTGTAGCTCTTTTCGAGCCAACCCGGGTAAGTATCCGTAACTCTATCCTTTATTGTGTACGTTCATATATCTAATATCTTTTATGTCTCTTCTTGACTAGGGTGGGACGTCAGGTGAAACCCCAAAATATGAATAGCAGTGTAGAACACTGTGATAGTCCCAAGGAAGTAAAGATTAGATCGAAGAATCGTTCTGGTGTAACCCGTACTAGCATTGTTGATTTCCCATTACAAGAGTATAGGTCTTTCACTTTATGACTTATTATGACCAAATTTATCCCAATTGACTGATTGTTGTTTTTTAGAGTTCGTCTTCTGTTAGAATGTTTTCAAAACTTTTACCCGGGCAATTAAATCCATTTGCTAGAGTGGCAATAGAAGCAAGAAACAAAACTGGTGATTCTAAGGTGAGTGATTTGTCCTGTATAACTTTTATACTTTAGATGATTACATTTTGTTGAAGCAGAACATTGATAATTACTTTGTTGTTGTTTTAGGAGGAAAACTCGTCTCATAATGAAGATAATGATGGTTTAGAATCTCCTTCCAAAGGTGATGAAAGTATTCATCCCGATTCAGCATTGAGCAGAGAAGAAGAAGAATAAAATAGTGGCTCAAAACATGATGATATCAATACTGATGCTTCAAATAGCTCAGAACATGGTCGAGTAAGTATTAAACTTGTATTAGTTTTATAATTGCTTGAAAATATTATTTGAATGAAGTAATGAATGAAAATTTGCATGAAAACATGAACAATTTCATGAAACTTCGTCGTCATAAAATACAGATATAATGTCTTCACTGAAAACGTTGTAAAATCCTCATACGATGTTTATTTTCGATGATCCAACCCAACCTTTTGATGCACATAAGTTTATCTATCTCTGAATTCAGAAGGATTTGAGTTTTGAGTTCGTTTAGGGCCTCAAAAGACGAAAAAGCAAAAAAGTCAGGAATTTTTCAGCTGGGAGATAGTTCAATGTTTTAATCATATCTCTTAGCCCGTTTATTCGATTGATGTGATTTTTAAGATGTTGTTGAGGACATCCAGATTTTGGTATATAAATCATCCATAGATTCATTACCAATTGCTCCCAGCTTGAGACTTTGTACAGGGTAGTGTAGAATTTCTCCTGATGAGTTTGAGTTGAAAACACAATTTTAGACTTCTGGACTATTTGCTTATGTTTTGACCGTCTAATGAAGGATATTAATGTCATTAGATTACTTATACTCTGAAAATTCTAGTTGGTGTTTCAATTTCATGTTTGTCATCAATTAATTTACTGAGATGATGTTGCAGGATGAGGAGGGAAAAACGTGGTAACAATGTGGAGATAGTGATTGTGGACCAAATCGACAAACCTTTGTTCCTTTATCTAAAAGTCATGAAGAAATCTTCCCTAACATGATTGTTGACGTGGAACATCAAAGTGAAGGTGTTAAAGAGACCGAAGGCATAGTTGTGTCTGAATACTGATTGTTTTAGAAAAGTGGTAAAAATATGTTCGTTCGATGAGACTTGTGAAGATTCGTTTTAGACTTAATTCTGAATTAAACTAGAAAATAAGTAAAAGATTTTAACAATATTGGGAAGAACTGGAACTCATGATTCCACCAAAATCACTTCTGATTTATTTCTACAATGATTCTTTAACAATTATAGCTCTTTTATTGACTCTGTTTCTTTGTCAAAAGTAGATTTCTAAAACATTAAATGTAAATCATAAGCATGTCGCATCAAAAGCTCTTAAGTCCCAGCATACACCATCAAACAAAATCACAACTAATTAAGAAAAATCATAAATCAATAAAAATCAATGTATAGTCATTAAAAATCAAAAATAGTTACCACTCAATTGTGAAATATGGCTTCCTCCATTGTCCCAGTGGTTGGGTTTAGCTCATTATGCTCAAAACACTCTCAAAGGATTGGTACATAACTCAAAAAGTGTTAAAAAGATGAAAAAAAGCTAAAAATTATGAAACAGGAAATCTGCAATGTTTTCTGGACGTTACAACGTAGCTTGAAGATAAATATTGCAAAGCGAAGATAAACGTTGCAAAACGTTTGAAGAAACTGTGGCAGAGTGGTTGAAGGAACTGTTGCCTTATCTCATGTTCTTCGTGTTCTTCAGCAATAACAACATAAATTTTTCCTTGAGTGATTTTCCTTCGTTTTGTTGGTCTCCTGAGCTCGACCCAACCTCCCTCTCCTATTTTGTGGCTCCAACCAACTCCTTTTACACACCAAAGGCCCAAAAATATCGAGCGATTTCCTTCCCTGTATTCTTTTCGACGACCTCCCTCCATTTTATTTTCTTCGATTTCATTCACTATTTATAGGTTTTGTAAACCTAATACCTTCTCCTGACTTGATAAGGACTAAAAATCCAATCCAAATCAAACTCTAATCCCGTATCAATCCAAATCAGATGAGGATTCCATTTTCGGCTGCTACATAATATTTTAGCCATAATTCTGGGAGATAAACTCTCTTGTTGACTTGTTTTGATAAGTTGAGATTGCTTATTCACTTTGGTAACTCGAAATCACCTTCCAAACCCCTTAAAAACTCGCTCCAAAATAAGTCAGCTAACTCTTCACGTAAGAAGTTGGTTCCCGCCATTTTCTAATTTAAATTCAAAAGAGGAGAGGTGCCCCTATCCAGAAGTGGGGTGCCTTTATCAACCAACATGGGTGCCTTTAGTAATTTTCTCTGGGGTGCCTTTATCAACTTTTTTGAGCCAATTTTTTCACAAATATTTATTTTTCAAAAATACATACAACCACATAAAATCACACAATAAGTATAAAATGGAACACTGATAATACATAGAATTATGAACAAATTAGACACAAAAATGTGTCTATCAAATAACCTGGTGCAAAAGAAATTAAACAAACATGATTACTAAAAAAAGTCACTTAAAAATATGATATAACCTGCAACAAAAATTAATCAACAAAAAGATATAAAAAATCTAAAAGGCAACCAAAAACATATCTGCAAAAAGGAAATGGATAAACACAAAGATAAAAAATCTAGATAACATATAAAGATATCAATAGTTATTCATTGAAAAAAAGTGGAAATAGAAAACAAAGAAAAAATAAGATCAAAATTAAACAAAAATAAATCAAAATTTAAGAAAATCAAAAACCTAAAATAACAAAATCAAAAACGAAAACAGAGATCAAAAGATGTAACAAGAGATCAAAAATCGAACAAATATTTCGATCAAAATATCAACCATCGAATAAAAATTAGACTAAAAGAAATCAAAATTCTATGAAAACAAAAAACCTAAAATAACAAAATGAAAAATGAAACAGAGATTAAAACATGAAACAAGAGCTCTAAGATAGAACAAATATTTTCAATCGATCAAAACATCAAATATCAAAATACGATCAAACATCAACCAAAAAAAGAAAAATCGAAGATGAAACAAATGAATAAACATTAATGGAAGATATATGTTAACCTGAAAATAAAATCACCTCAAAATCTGTCAGCTCAACCACAAAATCTTCTCTGCAAAATCGCTTCTCTCTCTGTGGATCCCAACTAAAATCACCTCTCTCAGATGTAAAATTAACGCAAATTCAAAAATGTGGTCTTAAATATGGTAACGTTGAAACGATGATTTGGGTAATAATGAAACACTATAAATATGGGATCAATTTGGACTAACTCATCCAAAATAGGACTATACTGTTACCGGGTTCGTAAATTAGGGCCATAGGAGTACATGATTAGAGAGTCCAAAGCTCACAATAAACCAGACTAAACTCTAATTTATACTTAATATATGCCGAATTTTGTATGCGCCTCACATCTAAAACAAGAAATATGGAATCAGAGACAATTTGGACTAACTCGTCTAAAAAAAGACTAAATTGTTACTGGGTTTGTAAATTAGGACCATAAAATACTAGCCTTAGGAGGACAGGACTAGAAAGTCCAAAGCCCATAAAAATGTGGCTAAAGGCTAACTTTTACTTAATATATGTAGAATTTTTTATGCAACGCTCTCACATGTCAAATGAGTAATACACGAATTAGCGTATGCCCAAATTTAGTTGTGTCGTGTATATTTAACCGTATAGTTATTGAATTTATATTTTACGTATTTAAGGATTTTTAGATATTATTTAAGAAGTTGTTTTTTAACTTATAAAAAAAAAAGTTATAAATAAATTTCGATAACCGAGTTTTTTATCCCCTTTTATTTAATAGTAAACTCTGGTAATTGCCACTCGTTGATCTTATTTTATCTGCACACACCCAAGTTACATAACTTTGGATCCACTATCCCGATCAGCATTTTTCCTACCCCCAAAGGTAAAGAAAAGGTCCTTCCCTTTTGGGCCACTTGTGGACGAGGAAGGATTCGAACGAAGAAAAGCCGACTCGCATCTACAATAGGTTTCGTGCTTGCCAGCCTTGCAGGTGAAAGCAAAATAGTAGATAAGAAAATTATAGTGATTTCAAGTGCAACAAAATATTTGTCCAAACACCATAATTTGTGGATTTTTGGTGATCCGATTACGTGCGGACCGTCGAGTGGCTAACTAGGCTGTGCAATGATGGCGAGGGACTTACACGTCATTAAAAAGTATACCTTGAATAATTTTTGTCAGTGTCAATGTTTCAGGTTTTTATCAGTCTTGTCTCTCTCTCAAAATTTTTGAGCAAGATCAAATAGAGTTTGGGGAGTTCTGTGTGTATTGAATTAAGGTTTTGAAAAACCTGTTTCTTCCACCGAGCTTCAACAATGGCCACCGTCATGCAGAAAATCAAAGACATTGAAGATGAGGTGCTTCATTTCTATACCATAACCCTAATTTTTGTTTATACCTGAAAACTTAATCTCATGATTAGTAATAAACCTCGTGTTATTTGATTGTGTTGATTGTGATATCCACGGTTGGTTACTAATAGTTGTTCTTTGTTTTGATGCAGATGGCGAAAACGCAAAAGAACAAAGCTACGTCTCATCATCTTGGAACACTTAAGGTTTCTTATTCTTTTACTCGATAGTTGTTGTTTGTTCTAATAAATGATCATCCTAGATATTTTATCATCATGAGTGTTAACTTGAGAGTTAAGTTAAACTCAATGCATTCAAAGCTGCAGATTCTTTCTGCTTTGTCAGAATGTTTAGTTTGAGTCTAGCCATGGTAATCTCAAAGGGGGAACTATTGCAAGGATGAAAAGTATTTTTGAGTTGTGGTTAATATTGATGGTGGGATGAGCATTTGTTGTATTTGATTTTCTTGGAAACATTCTTGTTGATGTAGTGGGTTGAGCTATTCCTTATTATTGCATTGATATTTCAACTGCATGCTCAACAGTCCCCCAAACAGAACTAGGAAGTATTTATAGGAACACCTTGCTACCAATAGATGGATCGTGGTCTGCATGGGTGTTTGTACAAGACTTGGACATTCTCTCTGATGGAAGTTCTAAAATATAGTTTTAGGGGCATAAATTTGAAGTATTTCAAAGAAATGAAAAACTTGAGTTTTAGGGGTTGGGGTGGAGTTCAGTGAACTTATTTAGAATATGGTAATCCTAATTGTGTTATTTCAACCCTCTAGGCACTGCGATGCATCAAGTGGTAACATATATGCTTACTGGAGGAAGTTTACTGATTCGTTGCGCTTGTTTCCACAGGGACATTTTATTGTGTCTCACTTTGACCTATCTGTTTTTTAAGATGTATTGATCAGTTTAATATTATTTGAACAAATATAACAGAACTTAGTTGTTTCTGTGGTTTTAGGCTAAACTTGCAAAGTTACGACGGGATCTCCTTGCACCTCCATCAAAAGGAGGTGGTGGTGGTGCTGGTGAAGGCTTTGATGTTACTAAAAGTGGCGATTCTAGAGTTGGTCTTGTTGGGTTCCCTTCAGTTGGAAAATCAACCCTTCTAAATAAATTAACTGGTACATTTTCAGAGGTATGTTTCTTCTTTTTTAGAGGTATGTTGAATCCTTAGTCTAGGTTCATAAGTTAGTTGCTATAATCCTTTAGTTTTGCCACAAAACTTTCTTATCTTCTGCCTTAGTTTTCTGTGAAGTATTACCTTCTTCGTGAAACTTAAATGAAAGAATTTATGCTTTCAGCTTTCTCTGTATTATGTGTTGTATTGTTGGTGATATCGGTTTTTGGATGTCTTACTGAACTGGGTGACTCATTCTTTCTTTAGTTAGAAACATTGTCTCAGAGACGAGACATATATCCGAGTTCCGATGGACGTATTAAAACTCAATTTGGATGGTCATAGCATGCTTTTAATGCGCATGATTATCTTGTACTTACAATTACAAATACAGAAAACATGGCATTTATAGTAAACTCTTTGGTCTTCTAGTCGTTCACCCCTCATTTTATATTATCTGTTTTAAATTCTACATAGTCTAACCGAGGTGTGCACAAAATGAAGATTGCTATCTGATGTCTTAATAAAGATTGTTAACTTTCATTTTGATTGTTTGGTCACCATAGGCCGCTTAATTGACGAATATGAAATGATTCTGAGTAATGTTATCGACTAGAATATGAAATGGGGCAAACAGATTACAGATCTTTCTGTGGAACGGTTAGACTAGTAATTTAACAGCAATTGCAGGATTGAACCGCTGGAACTTGTTATGCTTCATTAATGGATGTGCTTTTCTGTTCTAATTTCTCAGACATGTGCATAGACCAACTATGCGATCTCTTATCATTCTGAAGTATGAGAGTGTCTGTACGATAGAAGATCTGTAAGACCATGTAAAAGGGATTACAGTCGTAATGGTTTTGCTGATATGCAGGTAGCATCATACGAATTTACAACCTTAACTTGCATTCCGGGTGTTATCACATACAGGGGGGCGAAAATTCAGGTACTGTTCTCTTCATTAAAATGGTTTTGAAAGTTTGCTTACTCTTTGCATCCGTTAACTAGTTTTTCTGTTGAAAAAGCTTTCTTATGATATTGCATTAACTAAAAAAAGGCTGGTGAAGGTGATAAATATGCATCATACCTTTGGATGGCTCCGTGTGATTCTATCTTGAATAGTAAATAGCATGTATATTTTGGTATTTTATCATTGGTTGCCTCGCATTTGGATGGTTCCATGTGCTTGATTGCCAGATGTCACTCGCATAGATCTTCTTGTGAAATTTCAAGATACTGGAGATACGCCATATAAATGATGCATACACTTCCAGTTTTTATTTATATTCTTCAGTAGCTAAGTGAAACATATAACCCCACCCAAACGCACAAAATTACCTAGTATTCTGTTAGCTTGTTAAACTGTCATCCCATAACCATTTTCCTATATGCAGTTACTTGATCTCCCTGGGATTATCGAAGGCGCGAAAGATGGAAAGGGTAGAGGAAGACAGGCAAGATTTTTCATTTTTGTTTAATCTTTGCAATCCAATCACATGATGTTTCTGATATTCATTTTCTACTGCAATGCAATCTATAGCTGGTTTGTTTTGGATTTTCTACTGCAATTGCATACAAGTGCAAGCTGTTAACATCTATAGTTTATTAGTTATACTATGGAGCCATATTAATGATTTTGATTTTTAAATAGTTATAATATGTCAAATATCAGCTAGTTTAATAAACCATTACCTTTTGCTTTTACAGGTCATCAGTACTGCTAGGACATGCAATTGTATTTTAATTGTTCTTGATGCAATTAAACCAATAACTCACAAGCGACTAATTGAGAAAGAGCTGGAGGGATTTGGCATAAGGTACACTTCAAAATTATTACTGTCTACATGCTATTATATGTGCTTTGGTCACTGACTTAGAGGAGCAGGGAGCTTGCTTTGAATGTGAAGCTTTCCTTAGTTTTCACCATCTTTTATATACATCGAATCATTTGAAATAATCACAAAAACCTTATAAGAACCTAAAATAACAATAAATAGCAGGATCCAGTGAGGAGGTTATTTCACTGAACTCACTGCTGAATCATTTCATGGAACCTCATTGTACAAGTTATGTCAAAGTTAAATTCATTCTTGATCTCCTTGCCGTTCTACCAAAACTCGCCAGCTCCTTTGAATCAAAGTGTTCTCTACAACATAGTGCATTACGTGGATAAGAATCCAGTTAACGTTTTGCTAAGCTAAAAATTTCTTTAGGTATATTGAAGGAGTCGGCATGTATGACAGTTAGAAGCTATGCCAGTCATACCACAGAACTTGAATAAGTTGCCAGATCTTTTATCTTTCTCATGGGTTATTCTGCCTAAATTTTAGTTACCAGGCAGGCTGGCACAACCATACATTATTTGAATGCTTATTTGAGTTAGGTTAACAATAAGGAATATCAGTTGTTTATGCAGTCTTGTGTTTGTATATAAGTTAATAATTATTCAGTAGATTAAGATGTTTTAAGATATTATCAAGATTCTATCCTTTTGCCGTATGGTTGCATTTTGCATTTTTGTTATTGGAGAATAAGCTTTGGTTAATCATGCTGAAACAGATTAAACAAGGAACCACCTAATATGACCTTCAGGAGGAAGGAAAAGGGTGGAATTAACTTCACATCAACTGTAGCAAACATGCATTTGGACCTTGAGACAGTAAAGGCTATATGTGGTGAATACAGAATTCATAATGCTGATGTCTCACTGCGCTTTGATGCAACCGCTGATGATCTCATAGATGTCATCGAAGGAAGTAGGGTATATATACCTTGCATCTATGTTGTTAATAAGATTGATCAGATTACACTAGAAGAGTTGGAGATCCTGGACAAGCTTCCTCACTATTGCCCAGTCAGGTAAGAACTTCTTTGATTTTGATAATGGGCATTTTAGTTAATTGTTTGGATCAGTGTGTTCGAACACGAATGCATGATTGTTCAACTGGTGAACTAATTCAGAATAAATTCGTATTTTTGAATGCTTACACTTAACCCCTTCCAAACCCAGTAACCAACTCTAGACTGGTACACTGGCCACGTTAGCTGCGTGATCTACACTGATGCTAGCCTCGGAAGGACCTGTCTGTATGCTGATCGCCTGAGAATAAATGGTTGCACTATCTATGTTGATGCTAGCAACCGAAAAGTTATAATAAAGGATGGGGAAATGGCTTAAAAGCTCATATGCCATAATAGTGATCATTGCTATATGTGTTGAGAGTTTGGCCTTGGTTTCGACTGTGATCAGCTTATTTGCTACTTTTGTTTTGTAATTGCACATTCCCCTACTTATATTGTTTATGTTGCTGCAGTGCTCACCTAGAGTGGAACCTTGACGGTCTTCTTGATAAGATATGGGAATATCTTGACCTAACCCGTATATACACCAAACCAAAGGGGATGAATCCAGATTATGAAGACCCTGTAATTCTCTCATCCAAGAAGAGAACCGTAGAGGATTTCTGCATCCGAATTCACAAAGATATGCTTAAGCAATTCAAGTAGTGAGTATCCAGTCCCCCCTCTCTTCACCTTTTGGGTTTCTGTATCTTTTTTTATCCTTATGATATAACATACTGCCTAAATAATTTTGGGGCTCATCTTTGCTTAAGTAGTTATTTTGAGTCAGACATCACATTGTCTCGTTCTCAGTGCACATTCGTTTTACTTCTTTTGATTGATGTGAATTCCTTGTTGTATTTTGTACCTCCATTGCAGTCACTCCTGAATTGTGTTTGTCACTAATCATGTGATGATAAAATCTTATAGTGCGCTGGTTTGGGGTTCAAGTGTGAAGCACAAGCCACAAAGGGTGGGCAGGGTCAGTTCTCTAATCTTGTGCTTCTGTCAATAACTGTTTTTGCTTATGTCGATTTTTTTCTTCTTTTGAATCATCTGGTGTGGAATGATGAATGTGTTTTGACTTTTTATACTCATGACCAGGAACACGAACTTGAAGATGAAGATGTTGTTCAAATTATCAAAAAGGTGTGATCATTTCAGAGATCTGAGTTCTTTGGATCCCACCAAAGTGTATCGATGAGGACTAGATTGATTAGCCGAAAAGTTCTGGATCATGAAAGGAAAACTTCCCTGATGAGTTTATATATCAGTTTAGTCTGTTTATCCAAAGTAATTTTGCTTGAGGACATGTATTGACAAACTTATAGAAGCCTGATATAGGGGCTCCAATATCAATAGAGGGGCTCCAATAATAAGACAAAATAGGGACATCATGAAGTAAAACTCAAAACCCCTTATCCATAATATTTTTACAATGTCTAAACCACCTCTAATTAGTTAATTTTGATTAAACTAACTAATTAAAAAATTAAGCTAATCATGATTAATTAAATATAATCTTTAACTTAATCAAATGTTTTGAATTTTTTTTTTTTGAATTTGTGTTTGGTGGGAAGAAAAACTAGATGAAATTTAAGAAAATTTTGTCGTTTTTTTTTTAAACCCTAGATTTTGATTCAATAAACCGTAGTAGCGTTGAGTACACTCTAACTTATACTCATGATCTTTTTATGGTTCAAATTTGATGAAATCACGATTTGAAAGATTGATTTTTGTTGTTCAAAGAAACTTACGGTTGGGTTTCATGTCGAACCCAACCGTAACCTTAAGAACACCGAAGAACACCATTTTTTTCCAGATTTACGGTTGGGTTTTCAACCAAACCCAACCGTAACTTGAAGAACAATGATGAACATCATTTTTGCCCAAATTTACGGTTAGGTTTTCAACCAAACCCAACCGTAACAAATCTTTAAACCCCAATCGTATAATTAGATAAATAGATTTTAAGATTTTTTCATTTCTATATTGTAGAGAATTGAAAGACGAAGCTAACCCAAAAAAAATGAGATCAATCGGACATCGTATGAAGGAGTTATGATCAAAACGATGAAATGTATCCAGGAATATTTACGGTTGGGTTCGTCAATAAACCCAACCGTAAATTTGGGCTCAATGAAGCCCAAAAATCTCAAATTTACGGTTGGGTTTATTGCCGAACCCAACCGTAAATATTCTTGGATACATTTCATCGTTTTGATCATAACTCCTTCATACGATGTCCGATTGACCTCATTTTTTTGGGTTAGCTTCGTCTTTCAATTCTCTACAAGATAGAAATTAAAAAATCTTAAAATCTATTTACCTAATTATACGATTGGGGTTTAAAGATTTGTTATGGTTGGGTTTGTTTAATAACCCAACCGTAATATGAAGAATTAACCAATTACGGTTGGGTTTTACCTTAAACCCAACCGTAAGTCGAAGAAAAATGAAGAACACCATTTTTTCCCCATAGTTACAGTTGGGTTTTGCCTTAAAACCCAACCATAAGCCATCCCTTGGAGCATTGAGTTTTAAGGACAAATTTGGGTTTCAAAATCAAAAAAGTGAACTTATTCAATCATTTTAACTAGATTGAAGGTAAATTGGGTCATTCAAACAAAGAAAAACTGAAAATCACACAAATTAGAGAATCCAATTTTGTGGTATCTAGTAGAATTTACGGTTGGGTTTTGGGTTAAAACCCAACCCTAACTTATTCTGTTAGTTTTTTTTTTACAATTTCAACATGTATTTACGGTTGGGTTCTGCCTAAAAACCCAACCGTAACCCAACCGTAATATGAAGAATAAACCTTCCCCAGACTTACGGTTGGGTTTTAAGCCAAAACCCAACCGTACTAATCTTTAAACCTCAATCTTAAAATTAGATAAATAGATTTTAAGATTTTTTCATTTCTATCTTGTAGAGAATTGAAAGACAAAGCTAACCCAAAAAAAATGAGGTCAATCGGACATCGTATGAAGGAGTTATGATCAAAACGGTGAAATCTGTTTGTATCCAGGAATAGTTACGGTTGGGTTCGCCAATAAACCCAACCGTAAATTTGGGCTCAATGAAGCCCAAAAATCTTAAATTTACGATTGGGTTTATTGGCGAACCCAACCGTAAATATTCTTGGATACATTTCATCGTTTTGATCATAACTCCTTCATACGATGTCCGATTGACCTCATTTTTTTTGGGTTAGCTTCGTCTTTCAATTCTCTACAATATAGAAATTAAAAAATCTTAAAATCTATTTATCTAATTATACGATTGAGGTTTAAAGATTTGTTACGGTTGGGTTTGGTTGAAAACCTAACCGTAAATTTGGGCAAAAATGATGTTCATCATTGTTCTTCAAGTTACGGTTGGGTTTGGTTGAAAACCCAACCGTAAATCTGGGAAAAAATGGTGTTCTTCGGTGTTCTTAGGGTTACGGTTGGGTTCGACATGAAACCCAACCGTAAGTTTCTTTGAACAACAAAAAATCAATCTTTCAAATCGTGATTTCATCAAATTTGAGCCATAAAAAGATCAAGAGTATAAGTTAGAGGTGTACTCAATGCTACTGTGGTTTATTGAATCAAAATCTAGGGTTTAAAAAAAAAAAATTCTACTATGATTAAAATGGAAAAGGAGAAGATATGGAGGAGATGGAAAGATTTTAATTAAATGATAATTTTTTTTTTTAATAAGGTAAAGGGTAAAATGGATATTTAACTTTACCCCTAGGACATCCCTTATCGTAAAATTGGATCACCTCGCCTCCACTTGGAGCCCCTCTATTGATGTTGGAGCCCCTATATCAGGCTTTAACTTATAATAGCGGTTTAGGTTGGGCATTTTGATGTAATATTTAAAAAGCTTTTAATGTCCGTTATTACTGGTGAGAGATGGTGTTTTGTATACTTAGGTGAATTTTTTTTAACCTAAACGATAGGAATTTCATGAATAAGGAAACTTGCTTAGGAGGTATTGAAATCTTTATCCATATATTGCTTTTTGAATAAGGAATTTCATGAATAAGAAAAGCAGGAATTTTGCTGGAAGTAGTGGCTTGTGAGTTCTGCCGTGTAGAGGAGACCTTAAGCATTGAACCCTAGTGTCAAACCACTAATTAGGTAGTTGCCAAACCTCATACATTTTGAAAGAACTGTTTGCGACTGTCAAGTTGTCAGCAGGAGTCCTATAAAGAGTGTATATTTATTTCACTTGTCAAGTGTATATTTATTTCACATGTCAATTTGATTGGTTGATTAGTTAAACCATAAAGTCCATTTTTATGCACGTCCAATTATCCATGTTGTTGTTTAGAATTGACTCTCATTATATGTCTCCAAAATTAAATCAGTGGATTGGTTGATTAGTTATCAAAATTAAATCAGTGGATTGGTTGATAAGTGAAACCATGGAGTCTATTTTTGTGCATGCCCTATTATCATCCATGTTTTTATTCAGAATCCTAACTCTTATTATATAACTCCAAAGTTAAATCAGCCGTGGAGCATAATCTTGACTCTGATTATATAACTCCAAAATTAAATCGGTGGTGGAGATTAAAAAATCAGGTACACCATAGAGCGTGCAAAATCGGACTCTAAAACATGTGATTTTGCTTAAGGTTTCAGCAGTATACTGATAAGAGTGAAATAATGATAATGAACTTGCCACAAGATTATTCATGGTAGAAGGAAACTACAAACAGTCTCTCATGATCTTAATTAGATTGTGAACCTAGAAAAATTCCATCCTATTGAAGGAGCTTGGGACAAATGGGATCTTTCAAAGTACTAAACCTTCAAATTTTTGAAATATCATTCCTTACCTGTCTGACCATTGTTGGACTTGAGTAGCGTTTGGGATTAAAAAGGTAACCGAGAAAGAGCCTGTACTAGTGTACTGGTGATGAAAGCATAGTAATGGGTGAAGAATGAGAACAAGGTGCAGTGGAGGATGAAGCATCACAATAACTACGTAAATTATCACTCTCTTCAGTAGTGAAACCTACAGAAGAAAGCATAGAATGCCAACATTCACGAGTTATGATGCCGATGTAGCTCTGTGATGTCGATCCCATTTCTTATACAAGTATTGTTAGCACTCAATGTCTTGCAAGCAATGCTACTTGACAAGTTACGGAAATAGATCAAATCCAACGAAGAAATAGAGGTACCATTATATCCCCTCATTAGATGCAAGACTTTTATAATATTTCCTAATCATAAGAAAAGAAGGTACAAACTCGTTAGTGCAAGAACACCACTCAAATAGTGCACGAGTTGCGAAGTTAAGGTACAGGCGTACCATTGAATCTGCGAAGAGTTCTGTTTAGTGTTTAGCCCAGACCTTAATCATCATCCCTTAATACCAAACCACTGAGGTCTAATGTATAATCCCCTGCACCAAATGACATAGCTATGTTGTCCAGAGCTCAACCATTTTGAGAAAATCATTAGAGACAATCTCAAGAACTAGAGAGTCAGAATAATACTAGACTGATTTCGCTTCACATTTGGGGTCTAACGTAGAAAATGATGAGAGGGACATAAATGAAATTGCTCATATATCTACAAACACAAAAATTAAACCAGTGAATGACAAGAAGGAAACTTTAACACCATAAACCTTTTCAACAACTCCTGCCATAAGCTTTATTTATGATTAAGAAAAGGAAGACTACAAACTCAAACAAACACAATCACTTACTCATGACCTCAAATAGATAGATAATAATCCTACCAAGTAACAAACACATGTAAAACACAATTGAAGGACACATATATATATTGGATCAAGTACTAGTCCTTCGAAGTTGGAAAATCTATCCAACCACCATTGGGGTAGTACTTGGTCCTGAGATTGGTGACTGAGCAGGAGCATGTACTGGTGGAAGCATGGTAACAGGTGAAGAACGAGGAGCAGTCGAGTGTGGAGCATCACAATAACCACGTAAAGTATCGCCCTCTTCAGCAGTAAAACCTACAGAAGTAAGCATAGAAGGCCAACATTCACGAGTTATGATACGGATAGCTCTACAACATTCAAGACCAAGATACATCTCTCCATCCATGAAGAAAAGTATAATCTCGTTAGTGCAAGATCGTAGCTCATATAGTGCATTCCAGCACTCAAGCATGCCAGCAACGTCATCCGCATTGATCCGAGCTGCTAAGTTATGACCTGGGTAATGAATCGTGGTTGGCACTTCCCTTGCAGTCACAAATGTTGAGCTACTGACCATGAGAGCTGAAATTGCCAACAAAAGAACCAACTTGCTGTTGATGAGAGCCATTGATTTCTGCGAAAGAATGATGAGTTAGACGGAAGATTATGAAGACAGAGAAGGCTGTGTGAAGAAGTGGTGCTTGGTGGTCGGGTATATATAGAGTAGAGTGGGAATGCAACCATTATTGTGTATTTAGTGGGCTTTGATTGTCTGATTAATTGAACCCCAACGCACATATGAGTGAAAATGAATCGACTTATGGAGGGAGATCTAGAAATGGAGAATTATATAATCGTGGGTCTGATTTAAGGCTAAATCAAACCAATTAAATTCTAGTGTTATCTCAATTATAACTGCCATCATATGAAACTTGAATCGGCTCATGTATACGTAAGGGTACATATAGCCTTTTAATTTTGTTGTGTCAGATCGATTTCCCCTGGGTTAGACTTAGGTGTACCTTTTATGGTTTATCTTTGAGTTGGATATTATGGGCGCATCAGTTCTTAGTTTTTTCGGCATAGTAGAAATGTCACTTATCTATTGACTAGTGAAATGTATATCACACGAAGCTTGCCACGACTGTGCCCATGGTTAATACGTGTGATGAATGTGCCTCACCTTCTATTTCACTGCTCATATTCTCAAGGTATTTGTATATGAGGGGTCTTCATTCGGCTTGCGCCTTGCGCAGCTCTTGGGAGAAAAATTTCTTGATGCTATTTGCTAAGCTATATAGACTTGTACGAACAACCTAATTATGACATGGAGTTATGGGAAATATCAATCGCGATAAAGTCTTTCTGCAAGCTAAGCTTAACGGTTTTTTCATCGTGCCTACAAATGTTGGGATTCAGCATATAGTGGTCGATTGGGATTTTTCTTTTCTTCCTATTTGATTGTGTCGTGTGTCCCTCCTGTCTGTTTTCTTTGTCTTGTTGTTTTTGGCCTTACGGCTCATTTTGGTTGGTTGTAAACTCCCTCACATAGTCACATATGGCATGTATCAGTATGCTTATCAGTTTAATCAGTTTTTCTGAAAAAAGAAAAAAGAAAAAAGAAAAGAAAGAAAACAAGTACTAAGATGCTGTGTTCTTAGTTAGGTCAGTGAGTGTTAGGACCTAAATATTTTCTGGAGCTTATGTATAAATTTTTTGCATTCTAGCTACCTAGGAATTGAAGTGTTTATGTTTTTGTTATAGTTTTTGCTGTAAGAAGGATTCTTGTTGGTGGTAGTCCTGAGCAGAGAAGCAGCATGTTATGAACATTTTTGTATCGGCGTAACGAGGAATGGTGGCACATTCGATTGACTAACTGATGTAAGGAGCATGAGTCGAGCCTAGACCTAATTACCCAGTCATCATATCAGTTAAGGTGTATAGAGTGTGCCATTACCGCATATTGGCAATTGAGACCTCTTTTGTTATTGATCACCATAGAGTTCCCAATGTTCCCAGTCGATAGGAAGAACCCAAATCTAGCAGATTAGCTCAAAAGTAAAAGTTTAAAACGAATGGATGAACACTGGAAAAAAACCTAACATAAATCTGGCTTAACAGCTTCCAATAGCTTATTCATGATAGAACAAGACTAAAACTCAAACAAACAATCCATCATCATGGCATAACATAGATAATGACCCTAAAAACACAAACTAAAACCAAGCAGATAAAGGTGAGCACTAGTCCTCCGAAATGCCTTTCCTCATCTATCCAACCACCATCGGAGGGGTAGTTTTTTCTGAACCGGTGGAAGTGTGGAAATGGGTGAAATACGGGGAGCAGCGGAGGGTGAAGCATCACAATAACCACGTAAATGTCACCCTCTTCAGCAGTAAAACCTACAGAAGTTAGCATTGAAGACCAACACTCATGAGTGATGATACGGATAGCCCTACAACTTTCCAGACCTAGATACATCTCTCCATCCATGAAGAAAAGTATAATCTCGTTAGTGCAAGATCGCAACTCATATAGTGCATTCCAGCACATAACCATGCCAGCACCGTCTTCCGTGTTGATCCGAGCTGCTAAGTTATGACCTGGGTAATGAATTCCCGTTGCCAATTCCCTTTGCAGCTCCTAGTGTTGTTGTACTGAGCATAAGAGCTAAAATTGCTAACAAAAGAACCAACTCGTTGTTGATGAGAGCCATGTTTTTCTGCCAAACAATGATGAGTTACACTGGAGAATATGAAGATAGAGAAGGTTGTGTGAGGAATTGGTGCTTGAAATGTAGGATTTATAATACACAGAGGAGTGTCCTGTATAACCATTATGTCAAATAGAGTGGGCTTTGATTGTCTAATTAATTGAATCCTAACGCATATCTGAGAGAAAATGAATCGATTTGGTGAAGACATGAGAGAGAAGCTGGAGCAAACCATTCTTAATGTGCTTGTAATGATATACTCCAATTAGTGATTTTCTTTTGTCACAGAAAAAATATTTCTGACTCGCTTCATTTACAGCAAAATGGTTTATAGCACATTTGTAAATAGTGTCCACGAAATCCGACTCCTGCAGTGCCCATTTGATAAAAACTCTCCATCTCTCTTTCCGTCTTCACTCACTCAAAATTAAGCTACATTTTGGTAAACGTGATTGGCTTGCCATGTCAGATTGACGCGGGCTTTTAAAGATCTATAAGGTGGATATTGTATGATTTTTTGAGCGGAAGCAAGATTTGCAACAACCAAGAGATGAGAATCCGCAAAGAATGAATGCAACACAGTGTAAGCATACTTTATGTACATTTCCTACTTGGCTCAAAAACATTACTTGTGTTCAACAAACAGAAAGCTGATTGATTACAGCCCAGTAACTCTCATCAGAGAGCAGCAACAAATTACATAAACCATGAATTTTAGAAGAAAAGAACAACCCAAGGCCCAAGTCAATGAACAGAGATTTATATATGTTTCTTTTGGATTGGATCTCAGATATGAGTTTGAAGTTTGAACAAGATTTTAGCCAAAAAAGAAAAATAAATATACAATACTAATATATGATTTGGGCATAACAACAAACCCCCCCAAGAAAGCACTAATAATTAACATATCTGATTTTTGAAGTTAACAAATATATTGCAAAATCAACACCTGAAGAAAAGATAGTAATAAAAATGAAAATCCAAATTCTCTAATCTTGATGATCTTTTTACGCTTTTATACAACAGTTGAAGCAGCCCAAGAAACGACTCCTCCTTTTCTGCAATATTCGGATAGACAAGAATCAGAGGATGCACTTGTGTCAAGTTGGAAGTAAAAATGATACACAATTGATTATTAGTTTAAGATGTTCTCAGTATCATCTCAACCTCTAAAATTTCAGACGGTTTTTTCTAATTTTTCTAGTTTTCACCACTTAAGGTAAGATTTTTCAGACAATCTTTGCCGTTATATTCTAGCTGTGTTTACAAGTGCATGCCGAGTTGATCAAAGTGTTATTCCGAGGAGCAATGCCAATTGGAATCCACAACTATTCCTGATGGAGTTAACACTGGGCTTACGCGATTAGTAACTTGGAACACTAAACACCCCTTTGTGTGTGGGACCATGGCATCACGCTTTGAGCTACGATACAAACAAGTAGTCGGAAACAGCCTTTTTCTATTTTTAAATCAACTATAGATAGTTGAATACACTCTTTCAACCAGCTGCTGAATGCTATTTTGTCAATCAATCTAACAATCTTAATCATTTGATGTCAAAATCATGAGTATTGTGGCAAAGAGAAATGCATAAAATAGCATTTGAATTTATCAACATAAGATACCAAAATCAGGCTGGTTTTCAATAAGGTGACTATATTAACTTAAGGCATGAAAATGGTTGGGTCCCAATTATTAATGGTGTTAATTCATCGTGCTATTGTCCTCATCATTTCTAAGAAATCCCCCAAAAATATAAAAAATCATTTTCAAAGATTTCATCATACAAATTTCAAAACATATATGGTAGTATTTCAAAGTTCTTATCAAACTAATAACATAATGATATTCAAAATAATTGACCTTATACTAAATATCAGAACAAATTCATTTGGGTTTTGTTTTGACAAATGAAATTCAAATTTTCAATTATGGGTAGCTAGAATGCACTATCATCATTAATATCCTTTCATTTTGTTCTATACTTTTCTTCTCTCTTTTACTACTTCTCTACAAAAAGAGTTCTCTTTATTGCTAACTTTCCCAATCTTTAATAATTGCTTCACCATTATTACCCACAGAACAAAAATAATTGTAATGTTGACTATAACAGTGATTTAATTCTAAAGATAGGGAGAGAGAGAGGGGACTTACAGTTGGAGTGTGATGAAGAGGTTGGTGTCTATCAGTTTGTTTCTTGTTGTCGAGTTGATGAGTAGGGTTGATGAGTTCATCTTCATTACCAAGACTAGCCCTAGAAGGATCTCTCTTGTTCTGTTTTCTCATCTCTCTGATTTTTGAGAAATCCATGGAGTAATCTGGCATTCCTCCTTTTTGATCCCAATCACCAAATTGAGGTACTGACAACCATTGTCCATTCTTCTGCAACAATTACAAACCAAAACAATAAACTTCAAATTCTCATACCCAGTACTGCGAAACAGTAATCTTTGATGCAAACGAGAAGAAAAAAATGCCTTAAATTTTGTAGGAACTAAGAAGTCATACTTAATTCTAATTGTAATTTGGATTTCAGGACACTAAAATTTTCCACATGGAATGTTAACCAGCTCTTAATCCCAAAATCAATTAATCAGTACTAAAGTGGTGATTGATCCATCGGCTTCTGACCGTTGATAAAGTAGAAACTCTCGGTCCAATCTCTTCAGAAACAGATACTTACAAAGTAAACTACTGATACTTTTTATTTTTAATATTATACACTAGCAACAACAGAAACAACTAGAAACAGACAGAGAATTCTGATTTTTACCTAATATTGATTAGTTTAATTAAATTTTGGTTATAAGAATTATCATCATTCATTTCACACAACTAACGAATGTACTTACTCCAAAACCCAAGGACAGAGAAAATTAAGAGATTCATTCAAGAAAAATACATAGCAGTATAACTTGTTTGAAGCCTTGATTTCTAGGTCAAAATTTAGCAAACAACAACAACAGCTTGAAGCTCTCTACACAGATTTCATTTCACCAGAGCAGAAAGAAACAGAAAATCAAACACAAATTTGAAGTAATTGAAGTGAAAACAAACTCTACAAAATCAACAAAAATCATAAAGAAATAAAAAATCCATTTTCAAACTAACAAGTTTCAGTATTTTCAAAAGTATATGTATATACCTCTCTTTGATCCTCCATGAATTTAGTGTTGCTGAGATCGACTGGTGAACTTAAAGTAAGGTTAGGGTTTCTGGTGGGGAATAAAGACGTTAAACGGACAAAAGAGGCTTACTGGAGAAAAGTCTGTGAGCAAAGGTTTTATAGAAGAGTAAGGAAGCAGCAAAAGAGAGGTATAGTGTATACAGCAGAGCAGATGACAGCAGGTGTACAACTGAGATTCGTATGGGTGTACATTCACACGGTTTGCACAGGGGACATCTTGAATTTAGTTAATCATAAAAACCCTTGTTTTAACTAATAAATTACAGAGAATGCCACTGGATTTGGTAGTTTGTGCGTGTATGACTAGGTCGTTATCCCTAACTAACCGCCCTCCCTCTAAAACATTCTTGGCAGCTGGCACAGCCATCCCTCACATGGCACCCAGTCTCCCAACACGCAATCGTTCCGACCTCTTAACCGGATCTTAAGTCTAAATCATCCTTTCCGGCGATCTAACCTCTTGATTAATAGGATTTCAGACATGATGCATTTACGATATGGGACTTTTGACATGCATGTTAAAAGCCTCGTTTGAGAATTGTTGCCTTATCCAAAAGAAAAAGACAGGGACTGAAACTTCGTTTGTTTTGAGACTATGACTTTTGGTACACTAAGAGCACCTGTAATCGTCGACTATTTTGATGATCAAAGATTGAATTTGATCGATAGTCGGCGAAATGCATCCACAGTCGTCGATCAATTATAGTATTTAGTCGAGGAAAATCACTGTTTCAGATTAAATTTCGTCGCTGATCGACGACTATAATTTATAGTCGCGCGAAATCATAGCCCCTCGCTTGTGAACGAACGACGTCCCAGCATCTCGCTTAAAAATACGGGTAAAAAGTTGACATTTCGCCACCTCAAACGGGATAGTAATGTTTCGCTTGATGCGACGAGACCCCAGCAGCTCGCATACACATAACAGAATAGCTGACATTTCGCCCAAAATTAATAAACACGGACGAGATGCTACGGCGTCGCTTGGAGTTGGGCGGGGTTCCAGGGCGTCGCTTAGAGTTAGACGAGAGTGCAAGGCGTCGCTTGGAGTTGGACGAGATACTAAAGTTTCGCTTGTGTAAGCGAGGTGGCCACACGGGCGAGATGCCCTTGCCTCGCTTGGACTAGTAAGCACATCCCTCCATTTCATTTCACGTTCCCTTACCTCGCTTGTTGTATAAGTTCATTTGATATTTCAAATGTTAAGCATCTCCCTCCATTTCAAACTTTGAATATTTCAAATGTTAAGCATCTTCCTCCATTTCAAACGTGGTGTATACTTCAAATATTCATAAGGAGAGATGCTGTGATTTCGCTGGGATGTAAACGACATCCCAACTTCTCGCCCGTTTCAGTTTTCACTCGGGTTCTTCACACAAATCATAGGCGAGATATTGGCCTTTCGCTTATACCAGCGAGATACTGGGATTTCGCTAAGTTGGTTGGCGAAATGTTGAGATTTCCCTTGTAGTTTTTTTTTTGTGGGCGGTAGAGCAGCATCTCGCTTGTACCAGGCGATGTCTCAGTCTTTCGTCCATCTTTCCAAGTGATGCGTTGATACTTCGCTTGCGTTAAGCGATATCCTAGGCCTTCGCTTGATCATCCTCCGTTGTTTTTAGGACGGATCAAAGATCAAATTTTTTGATCTTTGATCGATGAGTATAATCGCTCCATTGTGGATGCCCTAAGATCGATTAAATCTTCGACTGTTCACATGTTAGGTGTTAGTTCAACCAGATCTGATCAAGTTTGACGTGTATAATTTAAAGCGTAAGCCTTAAAGCTATTAATTAGAGTAATTGAAGTCCAGTTAATTGTTAAAAGAAATAGAAAAAAACTAAAGTCATTTAAGTTTGATTATTCAACTCTCAAGTTATGTCTAGATATGTGCTATTTTTTTGAAGCATACGTTTAGATATATGTTGATCGAAATTCTATTCACTTGGCCATTTGTAAAACACAAGTAAAAATAGCCAGGACCTTTCCTTTCATGAATCTCAATGTACATCATTTATTATGCAGCAGTCCAGCCACTAAATTGTCGAATATTGATAGGGAGAGATCTTTCTGACGTGTTATTGTTACACTATCCCACGGTTTTAACGCCATTTTTATTTATAAAACGTAAACGATAATGTATTTGAAACTAATTTATTTTATGATATATTCTTCTTATAATAGTTTAAGTTTTTATCAAAAATTAATGCATATTAAGATGTTAAACCTAACTATCTACCGATATTAATCTCAATCGTTAATTTGAACGACTGATTTTTAAAGTGGTAGATGACGGTGTTATAGTCTCATATTTGATAGTTTTTGGTAGGAATGTAGACCTTTGTAAAAGGAAAATGTCACCAAAATATCAGCTGCAAACTCATTCTCGTTTGGATTTTATAAAGAATTTGACACTGAAATTGTATGATAGTGTGAAAATAACCTTATCAACGGATCCTCTCATAATGTTAATATGTTAACATTTTACTTTAGAGTATTTCATAATGTCAAATGCTTGTCTTTTTCCGTATCAGATTCGACGAGCTCGGCGATCAGAGGGACCTGAATTCACTAAAAGAGTAAGCATCGCAATTGGTCAGCAGGTTCTTAAAGAGAATATGCAGGTTAAGGCTTTGGACACGTGATGGATCACTAAATTTTCTCGTCGGAGCACCTTGACCCGCTTCAGCTTAGCTCGACGACCGTAGCGTGGTAGAGAGAGAAAAACCAACCTATAAGTTATACAAAGCTGAGTTACCAACTCATCTCCATATGTAGCTTTACAACCGAAGGAACTAACCAGCGCATAGGCTATTCTCGAAGCTAAACTACTACTTATTCCTCTATCATTCCTAGTATTCTTCTAGTAGTAAGAACCAAACTCTCTTTCCTTCGCACCTTTCGTGATCCAACCCAGGAAGAAGATTACAAAATGAAGTTCAGGCATACGATTTCTCCAACTAACGCTTCAATGCAACGGGTGTAGCATCCCAAGTATACATCAGTGCGTTGGCCTTTGATATATCGATGGATTCTGAAACTTATTTTTCTTTTATATGGGGTCGGGCTTCATTAACGATGTGAGGCCTTCTTCCCCGATCAATAATCTCCTACAATAGAAAGCTCTCATAAATAGGTCCTAGTGAAACTTATATTATAATAGGCATAGCTGCTCGAAAGAGTATAAGACCACCTCTAGAGACCCAAACTCCGAAATTTCCATTTTATATATTTTTATTAAATGAATTAATGAATTATGAAGAGAGTTGTCGTTCTATGATGTGGGGATGATACCAATCTGCTATAATCAAATGAATATAACTAACTGAACGCCAAAAAATCCTTCTAATCTAAGGCGAAAGCAAGTAAGCTTTTTCCATAAAGAGACATTTTGGGACAGTCATCTCGTTCAACCATTAA
Organism: Papaver californicum; assembly: GCA_023531435.1. Classification (NCBI taxonomy): domain Eukaryota; kingdom Viridiplantae; phylum Streptophyta; class Magnoliopsida; order Ranunculales; family Papaveraceae; genus Papaver; species Papaver californicum. The sequence continues at coordinate 178,008 of JAJJMC010014687.1, read as the reverse complement.
TAAGGCTTCAAGTAGATACTTTGGAGTAGTTCTCGAAGCCCAGCAACTTATACTAGAAAGACTTGATTGATAATTACGCAGTAGTGACAGAAATCCATTAAGTTCAAGGCTCGATATAGCAAGCTCTTCGTTTCAAACCAAAGAGGCAGCGGTCTACACACTCAGGTGTCCAAGGGATAAAGAAAATGTGAATAAAACCCAAAGGCGGAGAACGGTTAATCAAGCCTTACAAGTACAGACGAAATCCAGGAGTTTTTAGAGAAGGGTAGAGGAAGCTGCTTCATAACTAGCCTGATTAGAAGGAATAGTATGTGGGATATGAAACATGCAAGTCAACCTATATGTAGATCCATATTCATTTGATGCCACCAAGCTCTTCTACTCACTAGCATTATGACCAAGCCAAGTCTCAAATCATTACATTAAAAAAAAAAAGAGTTTTGTGCTGGTCAAGCAAAAGCCAAGTTAATTCAATACAAATGGACTTGAAAAACCCAATTCCTTGATCTTAGTTCTTAGTCGTCTGGTCATTCAGAAAGAAGATCTACAGACGAAAGAGATACAAGGATAACTTAGAGGGTAGTGCATCCAATAGTTGATGGTTTTGTAATAATGCTAAATAAAGTTCGTTGAAGACTTGTGAAGATTAGTTTTTAAATCTAATTTTTAAGATTAAAAATAGCAAAACTCAAATAAAATTGATAATAAAGTTGAGAGAAAACTGAGGCTAGGATTCCACTATTTTCCAATTTTTAAAGTGATTAAATTCAATAATTATAATTATGCAATTCTAACATTTAATTTGATTCTAAAATATAGCAACAAGTAGATTTTAAAATAACAATTGTATAACAAAAGCATGGAACATCTAAAACCTAGGCCAAAGCATGTACCATCTAACGAAATCACAATTGCTTAACAAAAATCATTAAATCAATTTTTAACCAAGGCAATTAATCATAAATGAATTGCATAAATTAATTAAATAAATATTACTACATAATCTTTGGAAAATTAGCTTCCTTCGTCGCCTCAGAGATGGGGTTTAGCTCCTCATTGTATTGGAAAACCCCTCAAAAATATATTTTATAGCTCAAAAAGTGTTTACAATAATGAAATAGAGGTAACACAGGAGAAAAGATACGCTTATAAGCGTTACAGAGACTGTTCTCTACGTTACTGAAGAAGACAGAAATAAAGAACAGACCAAGGACGCTTCAGAAATTCAAAAGTATAAACAACGGGTTCAACGACAATTCTAGCGACAGTTTTCTGGAGCCTTTGTTCTTCGTTTTCTTCTTTACAGCAGCAGAAAAAATATTTTCCTGGATTTTTCTTTTGATCTCTGGCTACCTCCTGAGCTGTCCCCCATGCTCTCTGATCTTTTTCTGGCTTAACCCCAACATATTTATACACCACATACCAAGAAATCTTCAAAGATATTTCAATATCAGGAGGTATACTCGGGTATTATTTTCTCATAACTATCGAGATCTGATTTGATTATTTTGTCTTGATTTTGCGTATCTTTTGATTCTATGCAATCACTCTTGATATGGTCAATATATCCTCTGTTTTAAAGCCCAAAAATCACGTATAATATCTATAGAAACTCAAACACATATTCACGTTTATTTGAAAAACAATTTTCCCGTCATTTCAATTTTTAAACGAGAAAGAATGGGTGCCTCAACTGGTGGGTGCCTTTAGTAAATAAGGTACCCTTATCCAAATTAGGGGTGCCTTTAACATTTTTTCAGCCAATTTTTCACAATTATTTATTTCTCTAAAATACCTACAAGCACAATGAAAATGTAATATTAATACAAAATAAGGACTAACAAGAATAGAGAAGTGAGATCAAATTAGACACAAATATGTGTCTATCAATAGTCCACATCATCCTTCGGGTGGTAATTCTAGTACCCAATTCCCAATTGACTTATACCTCTATATTTAGGGCATGCTTTTAATACTGTTAATCGAAATAGTCCATTCGATTTTCCATCCTAGGACCATTTACATGAGGCGTATATCCCACCTCTTTTGAGGGAAGCTTACTAAGCTAACCTCTTTCCGATCGGATAATATTATACACAATTTCCAAGTTGCACGGTGCCTAGAGCTCTTCTTTGCTTACACACCCACTCACACTTCTTACAAGCCGGGTGTTTGGGGTATTCTTTGACTATAGTCCATTTTCCCACCTACTTTGCTTGTTATGGAATCCCATGGACTGGAGCTTCTCTTGAACTTCTAGCCCCACCCCTTAATAAAAGCCATTGAAGTTCATACGACCAGTCCCATGGAGTTTACTTATTGTCTTAATCCATAAGGAAGGGAGAGGTGTGCTGTTAGACCTATACTTTGGTATCTAAAAAAATTGAACGGGAACAAACTAAATATACTAAGTGATTCAAGTTAAGATATAACGGCCCGTAGAAGCAATGCCACTCATAGGGACAAATCTCTTTCTCCGTAACTTATGTTAGATCTCAGTACCTTTGCCCGTGGGATACCTTGATAACATAAAGGCCAATAGATTGTATTACTAAGATTCCATCACAAAAAGGCCAATAGGAAAATACTCTGCCCCTAAGCTATCATTCAGGGGTACAGAATCTCGTCGATCCTACCAATCTGTTCTTATGATGTCCCAATTCTGGCTCATGCCAGGGCTCCCAAATCTTCTTCCACAACAAGAAAGACCAGGGTTGTTAACGACTCTATTGCGAATGGGTGCACTCCTAACTTTGGAATCTGACTTAGCTATGCCCACCCATCCATAGAAGTCAACTCATACAAATCGCCAATGAATATGCCAGTAGGAGCTACTTTAGGCCTTCAGGGTGTACAATTTATTAGTTTTTTCATAGGCTTCCAGTTGACAAAGGGGGATCTATTGAGTATAGTTTCCTTAGGCTTTCATGTTCACAATTAGTGGTATCTTCGTGTGCCTTTTAGTTCATAGGGATTCGCGTTTTCCTCCTTATTCTAAAGAATATTTCTAGTCCCACACTTCTAAGTTAACTTTGTTTTCTAGCAGAATTTTCAGGGCCCTTTCCCTTGTTTTTTATTTGACAAATAGAGCAATAACATGAATGAGTACGTCTATATTCTCTATTGAATGCCTCAAGGCTAATTAATGCATATCCCTTCACACCAGTATCGGTTCACAGATAGACTGTCTAAGGGGATATTCAATATCCTAGACAGAGCGTATTCAATCAAGTACTTCCTAGGTAATATGGAAAACTTACTCATTTTGCGCCACCATAAATCATTTCCATTGATTCTCTTCCACCCTTTTTGAGCACAAGGAAAACCCAATGTAACTAGATATCCTAATTGATATTTACACTCATTAAATAGGGGTCACACATACCCTTACTCCAGACTTTTCCCGAGGTTTTATTCATCTAAAATCACGTTTATCGACGGTTAACTATTGATTTTAAGTCACTTTCGTCCTAATTTTTTTGAAAAAAGACCAAACAAACTAGCACTTGAGAGGTATACACTTTCTCCGGTAATTCCTGCTAAACCAACTAACCTAGTCACTTCTCCAGTATCACAAGCCAATTCCTCCATTTCGCTAGCACTTTATGATACATATCCAATAACTAGCCAAGCCGAGGCCAGGCGGTCTGAAAAACTTATATGTCCTACATGTGAGAGATAAAGTAACTCATCCTATTAAAGTAAATGATGAAGGCACTTACCCGTTAGGGTGAGGGACTCGAGAAACTCGACTAAGAGGAGAGGCTCAACGAGACTCGACTAAGACGGTGTGTGTCAGGTTTGTGCCAGAGAGTACCGAAGGATTGGTCCATAGCAAATTCCAATGTTATCTTACTGCTCGTTAAGGGGTGGCAACGTGGAAACAAAAAAATATGAAGAAAGGTCGAATTGCAAAGAACCCTTGCTATAGAAATAGTAATTGGAAAAATAACATTCATAAAATCATTAATTAATGAAGTGCATGCTACAAATTAAGAAAAAAAACATATCAGATGAAAATTTTGTGTTATCAATAAAAGAATTGACATATGCAACATGAGAAAATGTCGAAGGACATAAGAAAAAAATTGACAACACATCAAAAACTACATGTCTAGAGATGTAAATCCTTTTCGTATCAACATTAAAAGGCATGTAACCATTGTGATTAAAATTATGGTCAAGGAACACACAAGATTTACATGTAGGTTTCAAGTTATAAGTAATATAAGTTTTGGTCTAAGAATAACAAACGCATCCAACATTTGGATCCCCATCCATCCATTCAGTGATATCTGGATTCCCATTGTTGTATTTTGGATTGTGCAACTAGTAGTTAAGCATGACACTCAACATACCTATCAATGAAGCTAAGAACCTTGAATTATGAATTATCGACATCAATTAAATATTTTCGTGCAATGTTTTTGTTGTTATTGAAATTCAAACAAATCACACTGGTTAATCGATGAATCAAAATATCAGTAATGTTAATATGAAAGATGGTTGTTGGGAAGTTTGAGTACCCGAAAAATGAGTAATCAAAAAATATCGAGAGAAAAAATCATTAAATTCAAAAAGATAGGTTTAGAATAATTTTAGAATAAATAAATAAATAATAGATTCCAAGAGAATAAAAAATAGAAGAATTGAAGTTCATTATTGGTGTTAGAGTGTTGCTCGGTCGAACCCAATGGTGTTGGTATGTCAAGTCTTGAATTGTTAAAATTTAGATGCCAAACTATACGCTTGGATCACACACTGCGTTACTTGTTAGTGTAATCCCATGGATTTGCTTCTGAGTATTGTTGTGTTAGAAGTCTAGAAAAGAACTTTCATGCACAAGATGAATAGATAAGGATGTAAGGGATCTCCTTGTCTAATTCTTCTGGTTGGTTTAAAAACTCACAAGGATTACCATTTAATAACACAATAATCAAAGTTACAAAGATGCATTTATGAATTAAGCCGCGCACTAATCCTAACTGAAACCAAAACTTTAAAAGCTTTAATTAGTAATGACCAACTGACCCTGTCAAATGCTTTTAACATGCCGATTTTAACTCCAATATTACTAGTTTTATTTTTATTTTTTTCATAGAATATACAATCTACAATAATGTTGTCTGGGATTTGTCGAGATGAAAGAAATACAAATTGCATAGGGGAAATTATATTTTCTAGTAAAATCGTAAATCTTTTAGACATGATTTTAAAAATAAGTTTATGTGGAGTGTTACATAGACCAAGTGGTCAAAAGTCAGTTGGGTTCTTAGGAGTTTTAAATTTTGGATAAGAGATAAGAAAGTTTTATTAAGGTCAGGGTCAATTTTTTTTAAAAAAAAAACTTGCAATCATCTGTGATCCTACTATCTTCCAATTATGTTTGAAAAAGTTCACTGGGAATCCATCATGTCCTGGAGCTTTATTAGGCTTCATTTTTTAGTAACTCCAAAATTTTATTCTCGATTGGTTTCCATCAGTTTTAAATTTTCCTCAATACTAATAAAAGGAATAATACTAGAGAAAATTTCTTCATTCAAATCTAAAGGAGCAGCCGCAAACAAGTCAGAGAAGTATGAAGTTAGAAATTCTACTACATTCTCTATGTTGCTTATCACATGTCTCTTTTTATCTTGAATGCCCTCAATATGTTTTTTATCTTTAGGGTTGTTGCATGAAAGTATTTTGTGTTTTTTTCTCTAGAAGCTATAGTGTTGTCTTTAGATTGTTTCCTTGCAATTTCCCCTTGGGTGTCACAGAGAGGTTCCGGTTCAGATATTTTAGAACTTATGAGATTTTGATTGTATAAGTTATGTTCTTTTGCATTCAATCTCTCTAAAATTCTTAAAATATTTTTCCTTTATGTTTTTTGCGGGTTTTCCGAAAGTCTCTTTATTAATCCACCTAGACTTTCTTATAGAATGGATAAACTATTTATAAGAGAAACATAATAAAGGATTTGAGTTTAAATTCCATAATAGACTGTTGAATAACCTCTATACATGAAGCTCTTTCAGCCAAGTTTCATAAAACATAAACAAGGGAAAGGAAATATTGTTAGTAGCATGTAAATTCTGAGAAATTAGGAAGTGGTCAGAGCTCATTGTAACAAAGTTAGTTAAACAAGTATTTTTAATTATAAATTCCAGTCAACATTTGATAAATCTATATTTATTCTTTGCTTTATGTTAGCTTTACCCTCCCTCGTATTACTCAATAAAAATATTTCCATTAAAACCTAAATTAATCCTCTAATTATGTTATTTGAATTAGCCTTAAGATTGGTTTCACTTTCTTTTTATCAAAAGGAAAACCTCTTTCCTTCTCTTCACTACTGCAAATTACATTTAGATCCCTTATAAATAACCAATGCATAGAAAGACAATTTATCACAAGGGCTATTTTCTCTAGATAATTCCATATCTCTATTTTTTTATCATTATATAGAGACCCATAAAATTGAGTTAATAGCCATTCTTTAGACTGAAAATTTGTCTTAAATAATTTTTATCATGTTGAGATTCTAATATACAATATCAAAATGAGAACCATCCACCTATGCTACTCGTAACCCCCCTGCAATTCCATCTGGATCTACTGCATGAGCATTTGGGAATTAGCTTAGCAAATTTCTCACCAGACTTCTTTTTGATTTGGTCTAAGATAAGATAGTACATCAGGTTTCTTGGTTTTAATTTAGTTATAAAATATGTTGAAGTGTGTTTCTTTTTCCACACCCTTGTATGCTCCAAGCTAATGTCCTTATTTCCGCTTAATGAGCATGCAATTTTGTTAGCACATTCAGGAGGCTACAACTAATAGTATAAATTACAATGTTTATAATTGGGTTGTAAGATCTATCATGCACTTTTTGGGATAAAGTCGTACTATATGTGGAGATATGTTATTTTATACGTTATAACAGAACAAGATAAATAAAAGCATTATACAAGATTGTAGACGTGGATAAATATAGCATTCATAAGTGGGTAAAAATAAAAACCAAAGGTATATGAGACATATCTGAATTCCATCCTCCACTTTTTCAAAAACGTCCATCTTTAATAACTAATTTTTATCAGGTACAGTTATGATTCATCAACAATTGAAGTACAACCGTGAATAAAGGACCCATGTTAATCAGGCACCCCCCACCCCCATTTTTTCTTTAAATAAAAACATGGGACCAAAAAAGGTGTAACAGAGAGGTTCATTAAATGCACGCGAACTAAATGTGCTCTCCATTGATTCAACATAATCAGTGAATGTAACACAATATAAACCGACCTAATAAAAAAATTCTTTATAATTTGGTATTTTCAATCTCTCTGGTGTAAAGTAGTTTTACTCTTCCTCATTTACCCCATCATTATTACCTATTGGAGTGAAGGAATCCGATTCACATAGCGGAACTGTTAAAATATGGTTTACCACATCTTATAGAACAATATTTTCTTATCTGGTAATCACTATCTGAAATATTCTGATAGGTCGGAATAGGTGAGAAAATGGGATTTTGAGGAGACTCATTGACTCTCTGTATCTTACCAAGGATTAAATGCACGCGAACTAAATGTGCTCTCCATTGATTCAACATAATCAGTGAATGTAACGCAATATAAGCCGACCTAATAAAAAAATTATTTATAATCTGGTATTTCCAATCTCTGTGGTGTAAAGTACTTTTACTTTTCCTAATTTACCCCATCATTATTACCTATCGGAGTGAAGGAATCCGATTCACGTAGTGGAACTGTTAAAATATGGTTTACCACATCTTGTAGAACAATATTTTCTTATCTGGTAATCACTATCTGAAATATTCTGATAGGTCGGAAGAGGTGAGAAAATAGGATTTTGAGGAGACTCATTGACTCTTTGTTTCTTACCAAGGATTGAATCTATTGTTTCTGATATGAAAAAATCCCCATAGTTCTCTTCTAATGGCATTTCCAAAAGAGAAATATTGTAGGATGCATCTACAAAATTATCTTGGACATACAAAACCAAGGTTGGAGACTTATTCCTTAATGAAGAGTTGATAAACACTTTTTTGTGTCTGATTTGTCCCAATTCTTTATATTGATAGTACTCGATTTTGTATACTAATTGTGTTGTTTTATGAATTTGTAGGAAGAATAAATAATCAAGGGAAGGAAAATCCGTCGACTTTATAAATCGTGAGGGTTCAAGTCCCTCTATCCCCACAAAAAGGCCCGTTTTACTCCCTAACTTTATTCATACTTCTACTCTTTTTTCTTTTCGGCAGCGCCCGAAAATTAGCTATATTTATCATTCACTGTACTATTTCACAAAAGAAAATTGGCTAAAAAATACTAAAAACACCCCCAACAAAAGTGTTAAAGGCCCCCCGGATTGAAAAGAAATATTATTTCCTTATTAATAGGAGTTGCACAAACCAAATCAACCAAAGGTAAAGACGAGAAAACAAAACAGATTGAAAAGAAATATTCCCGTTAAAGAAAAAATCTCGTGAAATAGTTAGAAAAGGAATGAGATATTCTCGATCATTGATTTGTGTAAGAGTTGAGTTATTGAGAAGATATTCTTGAATCAAGATAAGGAAACAAATTAGAAGAGGTTGATCGTGATTTTGTTTAAAGAGAAAGAAAATATCTGATAGTAAACTGTCGAAAATTTTCCATTCAATGAAAAATATTTTTTTCGAAGATTTGGATGTTGATCGGTGTTTAGTATAAATATAGAAGATTGGGTTTAAATATGGGTGGTGGGTGGGTGGGGGGAGCTGGCAGAGGCCAGAGAAGAGAAAAAAAAAGTTCAGAAAAATCTGTTGTTACGAAGAAGATGAAGAAATCGTGGCAATTAACTTTGCATAAACCGTTGTCGTAGCTGTATATTCACGCCGCATATTCTTTGAGTTCAGCTCTTTTGAAAAAATTAGTAACAATTATCTTTTCTTCTCTGTAACAGTTATATCCGTAGCAAATTCTCTGTGTCAATTATTTTTCTTCTTGTAAACACCTTTTTGAGCCTTGAATGAGTATTTTGAGAGTGTTTTCAACATGAGGAGCTAAACCCCTTTGCTGAAGCGATGGAGAAAGCCATTGTTCCAAGAAAAGTGATATATTTCTATTTTAATTGATTTTTGTAATTTCTTTTATGATTATTTGCTTTGATTAAAAAATTGAGTTAAAGATTTTTATTAAATAATTGTGATTTCTTTTGATAGAGCATGCTTAGCCTAGGGTTTTTGATGTTCTATGCTTTCGATTAACAATTTTTATTTTGAGAATCTACTTTTGCAACATATTAGAATCACTTTAAATGTAAAGAATTGCATGAATATTGATTAGATTGAATCACTTTAATTAGTTAATGGTGAAATCCATAACCTCAGTATTTATGAATATTATTTTCATCTTTTGTGTATATTTTCTAGTTTAAAAATTAGTTTATTAAATCTAAAATCAGTCTTCACAAGTTCGAGAGTTTGAAACCCTTTCTTAACACTATAAAATAAACATATCAGGTTTTAGCGCCGCCGACGCGGACTTGTGTTTAGATCTGTTTTTAGTTTTTAATTAGGTTAATTAATTTAGTTAGATTTTTATTTTTATTTTGTTTTTATTTTTATTTGTTCTATTTTACGTTTTTGGGTATTTTTCTTTGTATTACAGGTTTTGGGTAAATTAAAAAACTGGAGCCAAAGATTATATTGGTTGATTAAAGACTTGGAGTCAAATACAAATCGAAAAGAACGGAAAAAGAAGAAAATTTTTATTTTTTTAGTTAAGTTTTTTTAATTTTTTTAGGGTTTTTATTTTTCTTTTTAGAAAACTATATTAGGAAATTCTTATTATTTTTGTAATTATTTTAGGTATTTTTCTGTTTTTTTTTATTTTTGGACTTTGGACTTTGAACTTTATTATTATTTTTAAACCGTACGGAAGGGTATTTAAATATAAACTGCAACAGGGAAGGACGACAATTACAATATTGTCTCGGCCGCTCGGGTTCGTAGACAGACACAGGAGTCGATGGCCCGAGTCGAATACAACCGATTCATCCCCCGTCTGGTATGGGAGGTAAGACTCGATCAACCCATGAATCCCCTGTAAGTGGGTTTATTGTATTCCTTCGTATGCATATATGTTGAGGAATTGAATACGGATTCAGTAGGTTTGATTTGGTTGAATCGTCCTTGTTTGTGTTTGTTTAGAACACCCTTCCTGTTAGGAGTTATTTTCTTAGATTTATTATAAAAATTTTGTTAGAAAATATTGAACTGGTATTACAATAGCCAATACAATGAATATCCGGCTGAGTTTCAAAAAAGGCATTGCCCTTACTATGACCATAGTGCGGATAGTACTTGGGACAACTACCAACCTTTTGAAGGTTATGGTTCATACCATATGGGCCCCAATTACTACTCGTACGTGCACCAGTCATATGAGCGGGAAAACGAGCAAAATTCGAATTCTTTGTCTTTGAAGGATGCCCTTGAGAAGTTGCAAGCTAGTACTATTCCTTATAGTGATCCAAATACTTCTCTATTAGAATCACATCTAACGATATATGAGAAGTATTACAAACACAGACTGCTTAGTGATGTGGTTTGTAGATTGTGGTAAAAAGGGTATCGTTCGCTCGAAC
>JAJJMC010014687.1:130361-167357 GCA_023531435.1 Papaver californicum | reverse complement strand
ACTACAACAATTAACAACCCTTCAAATCTTCTCAAATCTTCCCAAAATTCAATGAATATTTCACGGGAATATTTTCTCTTTAATTCTCGTGATTTGATTTGATTTGATATCTTGTGTTGATTTTGTGGTATCTAAAATCTCTCCATGATAATGGCAAGATAATATCTTGTTTTATCTCCTCAGAATACTCTTAATCCATCCTCAATTATTCGCCGAAAATCTTCACACGGTGAAGAAAATATTCCCGCCAAAAATACTTTGAATTTGAAAATGAGTGGTTGCCCATATCCAATGTATGGGTGTCTTTATCATTTTCCATGGGTGCCTTCAACAAAATCTTGGATGCCCTTAACACTTTTGATGGGGGTGTTTTAAGCACTTTTTAGCCGATTTTTCCCGAATGTTTATTTCTTCCAAAAACACCTAAAAGCACATAAAATGATAATATTAGTACAAAATATGAGAACTATTAACACAAGTATGAGACTAAATAAGACACATAAATGTGTCTATCACTTAGTTTGGAGCAAAGATTAAGAATTCTGGGATGTTTTCGAGATTTTATGACATGATATATTCTTTCCTTATTAATAGGAGTTGCAAAAACCAAATCAACCAAAGGTAACGAGAAAAAAAACCGATTGAAAAAAATATTCCCGTTAAAGAAAAAAATCTCGTGAAATAGTTAGAAAATGAACGAGATTTTCTCGATCATTGATCTGTGTAAGAGTGGAGTTATTGAGAAGATATTCTTGAATCAAGATAAGGAAACAGATTAGAAGAGGGTGATCGTGATTTTGTTTAAAGAGAAAGAAAATATTTGATAGTAAATTGCCGAGAATTTTTCATTTAATGAAATATATTTTTTTCGAAGATTTGGATGTTGATTGGTGTTTAGTATAAATAGAGAAGATTGGGTTCGAAGATAGGGGGGGGGGGGGGGGCTAGCAGAGGCCAGAGAAGAGAAAAAAAGTTCAGAAAAGTCTGTTGCTGCGAAGAAGATGAAGAAACCGTGGCTATTAACTTTGATTAAATCGTTATCGTAGTTGTATATTCACGTCGTCTATTCTTTTGAGTTTAGCTCTTTTGTAACCAGCTAGTAACAATTATCTTTTCTTCTCTGTAACAGTTATATCCATAGCAAATTCTCTGCGTCAATTATTTTTCTTCTTGTAAACATCTTTTTGAGCCTTGAATGAGTATTTTGAGAGTGTTTTCAACATGAGGAGCTAAACCCCTTTGCTGAAGCGATGGAGAAAGCCATTGTTCCAAGAAAAGTGATATATTTCTATTTTAATTGATTTTTGTAATTTATTTTATGATTATTTGCTTTGATTAAAAAATTGATTTAATGCTTTTTATTAAACAATTGTGATTTCTTTTGATAGACATGCTTATCCTAGGGTTTTTGATGTTCTATGCTTTCGATTTACAATTGTTATTTTGAGAATCTATTTTTGTAACATATGAGAATCACTTTAAATATAAAGAATTGCATGAATATTGATTAGATTGAATCACTTTAATTGGTTAATGGTGAAATCCATAACCTCAGTATTTGTGAATATTATTTTCATCCTTTGCGTATATTTTCTAGTTTAAAAATTAGTTTATTAAATCTAACATCAGTTTTCAAAAGTTCGAGAGTTTGAAACCCTTTCTTACCACTATAAAAAAACATATCAAGAGTCCATAGCAATATCAGACCTTATATCCCGATTTATCTAATCATTGATGGGTACCTTGAAATCAGATGCCCAGCTTTGAGATTATGCTTTCGAATCCGAATCTGGATCCGTATCACTATCATATATGCCTTCGAATGGTATGTGTTTTTTTATAACACAAAAATCTTTCATATGACCTAATCTATTATAAAAACTACATATTCGAAAGGGTAAGTTCATACATACGAAAGCCACTATAGTTTTAGGGTTGTGCCTAACTTTTGCACGGATGAGGGATTAGTTGTTTCTCAATGTTAAACTTATTTATTTTCCATATCTAAATTTTAGTGCTCTTGTAATATTAGGCTTATCAAAACGTGATGTTGTAAATATTCTTGCTATGAGCCACTTATCGCCGTTAATCCCATTAATGGAAGAGACGATAAGCGGAATAATTTGAACCTCTGCTCTTTTCCTCGTTGATGCTTTATTGATGATGGTGTTTTTTTTATATATATTTATCATCTTTTTTTTTCGCAAATGACTTTCTATTGTTTACAGAAAAAATGTTATAAGTTGTAAGAATTTGTTTAACATCATTTACACTTTTAGTCTGGTATCATGCCAACTCATATATTTTTAGTTTGTTTTTTTTAGTAAAAAGGTGTTTAACAAACACAAGAAAATGATTATATAAATGTTGAAAATAAAACACATAACACGCCCATCTAGGTATGGTCATTTTTGTTGATAGATCAAAGTTGAGAGAATTTGAAGGTATTATTTAGAAAATGTAATAAAAAAGACAAGGATGGAAGTGTAAAATATTGTCCCAGACTAGTAAAATGGTTGTAAACAAATCACTTTTGTCAAACATGCCTATTTTCAGTTTGGGATGATTTGTTCTTCCAAAAATATTTACTCATAGAATTAATGCATGTCAGAGAGATTTTTGATGGGAGTAAAGAGACAAATTCTAGAGGGGTATACATAAATTCTTAGGCTTTTCTTTGTAAACCAGTCAAGATATGAGGTTTGGGATTCATGGAAGCAAACAAAAAAACTGAACAATAATAAGTAGATTAGCATCGAGGCTAGTAAATAATCAGATGATTTGTGGGCTTTAATTATAAAAGAAAAGTATTTTATAAATTCAGGGGTTATGCTTTCAAAGATAAATCTAAATTTTCATGGATATGGTCCCGTATTCAACAAGTTTTACACCATATTAGAAAACAAAGCATTCGAGGCGTGGGGATGGAAAATCCATTAATGTATGGGAAGACAATTTTGGATTCCAGGTTATAAGTATTCATTGCAATAGTAGAATCATCAAGGCAACAACATAATAACACTTGTGACAGAGTTGATAGACTTTGTCAATAGAAAGTAGAATAAGAGCATTTTGGAAGCTAATTTAAACACTAAAAATCATTTGCAAAGATAAATTATTCACAAAAACATGGAAACAAATAAAGGATAAGCTAAGATGGAATATGACAACTAATGGGAAATTCACATTAAAATTTATATAATATGAGATGATAAACTCGTCTTTACAAGTATCCCAACAAACATCCAAGTTCTGATAAGGGCTACGGAGCATGAAAACCTCTTAAAAAATCAAGTTATTTATTCGGAAATGCATAATGAAGCTCTTCCCACTAGAAAAAAGTTGAGTTTTTCTCTAGATTTGGATACAACTTGCATTTTATGCAAAAACTTGGTTGAATCCATCCATCCATCATTGGTTTTTGATTGTGAATTTGAAAAATCAGCATGAATCCTATCACCAATCCAGATTCAGGGAGTATCTTTTAACCCTTCACTTACTTTCTTGGATAAACACAATGAATGGGCTACGTAGAAGGTGGATGCAATCTCAATGGATTTTGCTTCCACTAAGTGTTGGTTTATACGAAAGGAGAAATGTTCCAGAAGTTTCGAAAATAAGATTTCAAACCCTTTCTCAGGTGTCTTTGGCAATACAAAGACACTTTAGTTATTGGAAACCTGAAGTAACGCATCCCATCAGTAATATTGTGAAGCATATATGCAAAAGTTGGATGTCACATAAAATAATACAAATAAACTGAAATGTGATGCTTTTTGGATCTTAGATAATTCCATTTCATGTTATGGTATGATTTGTCGTAGTGCTTCAGGTACGTTTAAGGGGAAAAAATTAGGGTTTATCCAAGCTACCTCTGCAGAAGAAGCAGAAGCTATGACTGTTACAAAATGTTAAGTGGACATAATTTTTTTTTTTTTGGAGAACCCGGAAATGAATGAGATTGCAGGTCCATTATATTCCATTTATAGGGAAACAACAAGAAAGTTAAACAAAAGTGCAAAGGCTTATCTTTATGAAACAATCAGGGTTTTAAAAAAACTCTCTCTTTTAGGATTTAGTTTTTCTTGTCAGGAAGCAAATGAAGCAAAATATATTTTAGCTAAAAAAGGTAGAAGGAGTGTAGTTACAAATTTTTGGGATAAATTTTTTATCTCAAAATATCTGGATACAATTATCTTAATTTGAAGATCTTATTGTAAGTGAACTTACTACAAAAGTTGTTCCAAATAATTAGAGGAATTTTATCTTTTAATATAATCTTACTTAAAAAATAAAGAATCATACTACTTGAGTCAACTTCGTAAGACTTAGTTTGTAAAGGTGTACGACAAAATATATAGCGGACTGGAAAATTTCGCCTCCTGCGCCGCGCTACGCAGGCCAAAACCTCATGATGCGCCACTCAACTGCGTAACCGGGTTGTAAAACTTCAAGGCTTACAAGGTAAATGCATATCGATTTTCCTTTCCAAACATGCTTTACAAGCATGATACTTCTTTGTACGTAGCTCCACACCGTTCCCACATACCTCTTTTTATGCTAAGGGTGCATGGTTGTAACAACCAATAGTGATGCATTTGACATGTATTATAGACTTACAAGTACTGTCCAGTCCTTGGTCATGCCTTGGACTAGCATATAAGTGATGTGTCTCATAAGTGCAACAAATTACTTAAGATTTTCCCACTAATATTAACAGGTAATGTAGTGGTAGTAAGATTCGTTCCTACACAAAGCTGTTTTGAGATGTTATTCAGATTTTTTTTGAAATAAGATGTTATTCAAATTAGCAAACAAAAATAAAAGAAAATACTAAAAATAGAGTTTGGTTGATAAAAGTAAATCACAAAAACAATTAGAAGAAAAGATGGTTGAATTATGATCTGAAAACCATTTCTCCTATGATTCAATCGGTGCTCACATACATATTTGTATATGTTTCTTTATCACTTTTGTATATTCACTAGATTCATATATTTAACTTCTCATAACAAAATTGACATGTGACCCGTGCTATGCACCAGGTTCGATGAGAATTTTTGATTTGATGTGGCAGGGCCCGACCCGTCGTGATGCCATATGTATATTTTGGTTTATTTATATTCCCTCCGTCCCACTTTAATTGCATAAATAAGGTTTTTTTTAGTAAAAATGTACCAAGAAATTTCCATAGTTTTCCTAAAATTTCATGATTATCAAGAAAGAACTAAAAACTAGGAAGTAAAAACTAATCTGGTACTCCCTCCGTTTCTTAGTATTTGTCCTCTATTCCATTTTCACCATCTTTAAAATGGTGTCCAACTTCTGTTTATAGTCGTATTATCTCGATAACCTCCCAAATATACCCTTGGATCTTTTATACCCATAAACTTATTTTTGATGGGACCTAGTTCAAAATCTTAAATAATATTTGTATAATTAGGAAACAAATGTGCTAATATCTTTCTTGTTTATATTTCATTTATTTGATCTTCATTTTAATTGTTTCCAAAAATAATTGAAATACCAAACATGCATTATTTCATTTGCTAAACATATTTATTTATAATTTTAGTAATAGTATAACATTTAGTAGGGGTAATTTTGGATATTCCTCCAGTGTTCATAATATTTAACTTAATCAAAGCGGACATAATATTAAAAAACGGAGGAAGTAGTGTATTAAACCAGTATTTTGGAAGATCGAGAGTTTATGTGAAAATAATTTTAATTACTTAATTTTTTTACAAAATCCTAATTAAGCAAGTAATTTAGGACGAAAGGAGTATATAAAAATATTATAATATTTATGAAATATTTTTTTTATATTTTTCTAACTATATATGATATTTTTTCTAATATTTTTGACATAAATATAATTTTTTATTTGTTGGTTTTTTAGTTTTTGCAGATACAAATGAATAATCGCTACCGTTTTAGTATTTATGTGTTTAAACAGTATAAACAGATGAGTATTGTTTACTTGTTATAAACTAAATCAAAAGATGAACTATTGCACCAAAATAAATATAGAGAGAAGAAGAGAGAATTTCTCATTACTAGATATTAGTATCCATTACAAAGGAATGAGCCTCAATTTATAGGCTAATACAAGAGAGGATGATAAAGATAGCATTAACATTAGGAAGTAATGGAATGCATTCTCATAACTAAGGTATTAAACCTAAGTTATTACACTAAATGTGGGGGTTACCAAGAAGTGAAAGATGTGAAGACGTGGAAGGGGAGATGATAAGGTAGTGGTGTAAGAGGGGTGTAAGAGTGGTGGAATCCACCAAAGAATTAATTTACAACACTCCCCCTTGGATGACACCACTCTATTATGATATTGCCTCGTTAAAACCTTGCCAGGAAAATCTAGACGAAGGAAAAAGAGTACAAACCTTCTTAATGTTAATGCTATCTTTATCATCCTCTCTTGTATTAGCCTATAAATTGAGGCTCATTCATTTGTAATGGATACTAATATCTAGTAATGAGAAATTCTCTCTTCTTCTCTCTATATTTCTTTTGTGCTCATCTTTTGATTTAGTTTATAACACGTTATCAGCACGCTCTGTTAATGAGCTAATTTATCACCACGATAATGATCAAATTTCTATTGTGATGAATCTTACACAATAAGGTAAAATACTATATATCTTTTTTTCTTGTTTTTAAGAAAAACTAAAATCAAAATCTTTTACTTTATATTCATGAGTTGACAAACTTTTGGTTTTCATAAGATGAAGATTTAGTTGAATATAGTAATATATTCACAGCTACTATTTGTTTAGATAAATAATCGATTCATGCGTATACATATGTATACCATGTATTAGTTAAAATTGCACATTTGTGAATTATATCATATATATATATGAGTTTTTATTTTGTCGATGGATTATTATCTATTTATTTTATTTTATTTTATATCGCTTTAAGGTACCAATAATTGCGGATCGCATCATTACAAAGAGGAAAGGTTGTATCCTTGAAGGATAGCACAACTTTAACTTTTCCTCCTCAATAATAATCTCCTGGATTAAAAAAAAAAAAAAAAAAAAAAAAGACTGTTCCACCTGAAGTTGGAACTCAGTGTGAAACAATATGGACAAAAGAAGTTCACTCGGTTAATCGGTCGGTCCCTGAAGTGACCCGTAACAAAGTGAAATCATGTCTCTATCCGCGGTTCCTGAAGTAACATGACCCTGATGTTAATATAATTTTATTTTACAAATAATGTGTCCACGTGTACACTGGCAATGAATATTTCGTCAAACCCGAAGATGACGAAATTGATATTTAAATTATGTTGGTACTGTATCTGTGTATGTTCTTTATTTATTTTGATTTTTGTTTATTTTAATTATTGGTCTTGAAAAAAAAAAAGGATTCCAGAAGCAATCCATGGGATGTTATTAACTCCATAAGTAGTCTAACATGCAAATTATAAATTTTTGTAGCAATCCAAATTATTGTGGGTTCCCGCAGTAATCCATAAATATAGACTCCAGAAGTGGTCTATGAAATTTTTTGGGTTTCAGGTATCCATAAAATTCTGGGTTCCCGAAGTAGCCCATAGTTACTAAATACTTTTGTTAATGGTTTTATTATTTTTCTCTCGTCAATCTATACTTTTGTTAATGGTTTTATTATCAAAACTCAAAATATATGTCATATTCTTTGCTACAAGAGCACAATTTTTACAGCATTAAACGTTTCCGACATATTGATTGATTAGTACCAAACAAGCGGAATTTCCCGCTCAAATTTTGGTAGACGTACCAATACAAGAGCATATGACTATCGTTTATAATAAATGCTAATCAGGGTGCACACTGATAAAGTATACGCTGTCAAATTTTAATTACATATATGAGCATGGGTGATTTAAAATTATTAATTGTAATATTATGATGAACAATCCGAAGAAAAAAAAAGTTTTTCGGATGACCTACTTGGATCCAAGGTCACTCACCCATAATATATTTTGCATGAATAATACTAGATGTGATGAGACTTCCCGCCGTTAGAGGGAGGAAAGCAGTCGTTATAAGAACGTCATGAATTGGTCTCATCATAACTCTTGCACCAATTCGGTATAAAGTGGAGACGTTATTCATTCATTATGATATGCTTGAAGCATTTTATTCTTACAAGAAGAATAATTAAAACTCATTTGTTGTTGCACGTATTTTGGTATTAGTTTATGTCCCTGCAGGGCATGCCATGAGTTAACAATAATTGAGTCGTCTACAACTCATCTGAATTGTTGATGAAAATAAAATAAAATAATATATATTCCTTAATAGAGGAAGCCAATCACGCTGGATCAAAATAGTGCTCCTGGGGAGGCTACTGATAATGTTCTCAATGAGACTATTTAACTACGATCTTTAATTACCGAGCCATATTTATCTCCTAAAGAGGAATTCATTCCTAAGTGGACAAGTGGTATCGATATTAAAGAATGATTTTTATACGCGTACATAATCGTAGTTATTGTCGAACATGTATTCAGAGTAGCGACAACCATACATGTATTATAGACAAAATCCTTTTTTGCAGAGAAACTGCCGTGAAGTATCGACAATATGTATGGTTGACTAATATGGGTGAAAGGCATCCATATTTGGTTGTCCTCTCACTAATGACATTTTTGGACATAAATAAAAATTGTGAACCCGGAAGATTACAAGTTTGATGCTTAATTAGTTTGCATGAAAGTGAGACAAGAGGAACAAGAACGCTAATTGTACAGCGCCACTCGTGGCATCTAGTTTCTACAGGCACTTGAGATCTGTGAAATTACATCATCTACTCTTAAATGATTTGAAAATACCCAATAATTTGGTAAGTATTGTGTACCCCGTTGATAGATGAATTTTAAGGGAAACTATTTTTGCCAGTTTTACATGTCATAGTCTGAAATAATTGTTTGTTATCGAAGATAACGTTCGTGTAAACTTCTAAAAGATTATCACAGGTTATACTCCCTTATTGAATGAATTCAAGATAAAAGATCTTGGAATCATGTATCAAACTTATTAAGCATTATAATGGTCCATGATTTTGTCAACTTTAGAAAGTTTTGACATGTTTACATGGATAAGTACGTAACCTCCTAATAAAACTTGTGTAATAGCAATCTACTTTCATCTCGGTAACGGGTATGTAACACTCTCCCTGGTTCGTATTACGTACTAATTACAAGTTGTTTTTGTGCTTGATTTTATGTATAACTTTATATGTTATACTTGAAATTGTTCGGTAGTGAATTTGTTTGCCAAACTTAATTAGCACTAATATGGAGGCATTGTATATATTGGTTTTTGTAGTACCTCTAACATTTGATCTTTGCTTTGACGGTTTATCCAAAGTCTCGTAAGTAATGAACTACAAATAATCAGTTTCCATTTGCCAAATTGTTAGACGATACAACATCCTTTTTGCGGCAACAACGATGATCATCTATTATTGTTTGAAAGGAATTTACGAAGAATAAAAGATATATCAGATCCTACAAATCAACCATTGGGAATTTGACGAAGACAATTCAACTTGAGATTTGAAATTAAATTATGGCAACATAAAGGTCTCCATTACCAAAAAAAAAAAAATTTGAGCTGAAGATGATTGCTGATTAGCTACTTGTGGTAAATCAACTGAGATATCTTCTTTCTGCTGGAGAATATATTGGACTTTACGAGTTGTACTCTTTTTCTTTAGTCAAGGTTTTTGTCCAACTGGGTTTTCCTTCTCAAGGTTTTAACGAGGCAATATATATATGTCCAACTCCTTTTCTTAATCTATCTACAGTTGTACTCTTTTTCCTTAGTAAAGGTTTTTTCCTTCTGGGTTTTCCCGACAAGGTTTTAATGAGGCAACGAACTTGAAGAAATTTTCTTAAAGAGATATTCGAAGACATTATTGAAGACAAACTTATATCTTGTTTTGAACAAAGACGGTCAGTGATTCTACTTGAAGATCAACATTATGTAATCAGTCTTTCTGTACTTCTTTGGGTGCACATCATCAGGGGGAGAACATCAGTATTGTGTGATGGAAATTTATGCGTGTTGTACTCTTTTTCCTTCGCTTGGTTGTCCCAATGGGTTTTCCTAGCAGGGTTTTAATGAGGCAATATTTAACGCGTCCAACACCATGATATGATTTGTACTCTTTTTCCTTCGTCTAGGTTTTATCACTTTTGGGTTTTCTTGGCAAGGTTTTAACGAGGCAATATCATAATAGAGTGGTGTCATCCAAGGGGGGAGTGTTGTAAATCAGTTCTTTGGTGGATTCCACCACTCTTACACCCCTCTTTCACCATCACTTATCATCTCCCCTTCCACCTCTTCACATCTTTCTTGGTAACCCCCACATTTAGTGTAATAACTTAGGTTTAATACCTTAGTTATGAGAATGCATTCCATTACTTCCTAACGTTAATGCTATCTTTATCATCCTCTCTTGTATTAGCCTATAAATTGAGGCTCATTCCTTTGTAATGGATACTAATATCTAGTAATGAGAAATTCTATCTTCTTCTCTATATTTCTTTTGGTGCAATAGTTCATCTTTTGATTTAGTTTATAACATTACTTTTAATAAGTAAGGAATTTTGATCAACATTTAACGTAAAGACACAATTAAATTAATCCTTTAAAGGAGCAGATGTTTTGAAATTATTTGGAAACCTAACTTATAAAGAAGAACTTTCTTTGTAAAAAGATAAAAATAAGAAATGTAAAAAGTAATTCTAGACACACTGCGGTTTTTAGCCACGATTTCTTCTAAAAAAGTATCCGACGGACGAACATAACAAGTATCCGACGGACGAACATAACTCTCTAGTAGGGCTGCACATCGGGTGGGTCGGGTCGGGTTTGACCTCACCCGACCCGCCGATAGGCGGGTTAAAATTTTTTCACCCGCACCCGACCCGCCTGGTCCTCGGGTCGGGTCGGGTCTGACCCGCCCAGATGGCGGGTCGAGTCGGGCGGGTGCGGGTCACCCGCCCACAAAATGTTTGCAGCCTAGCAAAAGGTCCCATAAGGCCATAACTGTTCTTCAAACTCAAGCTAGCTTTCAATAAGACTAGATAGTGAAGTATTCAGCATTTATTCTGATGTTTAGCCCAAGAGAGGAAGCAACCTTGCTTTATTACAGTGCAATACCAAAAGCTTAAGACCCTCAACTTGGGTCATTACAGAAACAACAGTGAGGATCACTTTGTTGTATGAACTTACGTACTGTCTACTTGTACCCAAGTCTCATTATGAACCAAGCGCCAAATAAAGCCGGGTACTCTCGGGGCTATGCATTCAACCTGCCAAAGCTTTTTCCAAGGGAAATGATTCCTGGAGCAAGAAGAAGACTGACCACGATCATCCTCCAGTAATTTCTGAAAGAGTTCGAGCTGAGTTCTCCAGTAGATGTGTACTCCACACTAGTTTGTCCCTTGCTCCTTGCATGGGGATGTGTATGGCCTGATTAACATGACTCTAGTATCACAAAATAGAGTTTTGATCACACCTAAGCTCCAACCACTACAGAACATTAGCTCCTAAACTGATGCCACTTGAGCTTGGTGCAGGTTGTCTGGTTCAGGCCTAAAAGAACTGATAGCAGGTGTCCACGAGTCTTGCCAAATGTTAACTTCTTTTCCATCACATATGGACCAAATACATCCTTTCTATAAGTCATTCCTAATTGACAGAAGTTCTTGCTGAGAATAATTGTAATCTGTTTTCTGTAAGTAATAATAAGTAATAAAGTTCATTTCCTTTCTCATAAGAATTGCATTCTGTTACCAGTCATATTATACTAACACAATCAGTGACATCACTTGAACAAATCTAAGGAGAAACAACTTTCTAATCAAACAGGATAAAGAATAGAAATGAAGAAAAGTACATCCGGGAGGAACAAGGAAAAAATGAATAACCATTAAAAAATTAACCAACTGAAAATATAAATCCCTCGTGGAATAAGCAGAAATAACAAACTGCACAAGAAAGGAACATTTGTCTAAATGTTGATTCTAAATGCTTGTAGATTCTAAATCATGCTTGTAGATCTAAATGCTAATGCTTAGAACATCTGTCTCAGGTAGAGCTAGAGAAGATCTTTATAATAACACTTACCTAGAGGCTACCAGAGGTCCAATTAATTGCATCCAATGGAGAAGTTTATAGCTTAGATAATATTTACAAGGGAATTCTTAGGGAGAAATGTTGATTGTCTAAGCCACTTCTAGTATTATTATTTGTAGTTGGATATAAACTGTACATACAATGTAATGAGTTA
The DNA here is from genome assembly GCA_023531435.1 of Papaver californicum. Classification (NCBI taxonomy): domain Eukaryota; kingdom Viridiplantae; phylum Streptophyta; class Magnoliopsida; order Ranunculales; family Papaveraceae; genus Papaver; species Papaver californicum. The sequence continues at coordinate 155,042 of JAJJMC010014687.1, read as the reverse complement.
AGAAGGAAGAAGGATCTGGCACAATAAAACAAACTTAGGAGATATTCATATAGCCAGTTCAAGTTCAATCAAATATTCAAGTAAGAATCAAGTACACATGATAACTTGAGTACCAAAACAATAAATGAAGAAAAATACCAGAAACCCAATTCCTGTAAACTAAAGGAACGTATTTGAAACACTAGTTTCCAATACCAAGAAGTGACCAACATATCATTTTCAAGTTCAGTTGCAACCATGGACTGTAAAGAACACATACTTGATTCAATACTCAAATTGCAAGGTACTTGGAAAATTTCAACAGGATTGATACAATGGAATTCATGCAGTCATGGTCCAGAGGTTCAAATTTATACAAATTCAGTTGTTAAAACTCCAATTTTAATAGATTACATCAACCCATTCAAGCATTAATTATGTATTGACATTAGAAACAGATTTGAGAAAATTCCCCAAATTTTAACTTGAAGAACCCTAATTCTAAAATTGATTTACAAACACTCAAAACTAGTAAAACCCTATCACAGATTTACAAACACTCAAAACTAATAAAACCCATATTCAATTGCTACTAAATCATGTAATGAACACATTAATTTCAATTAGGGCAATTTTTTTTTTAATAAAAGAAACAGTACCTGTACGGCTGTAAACCTGATAGAGATTCAACTGATGGTGGTGATGAACTGATGATGCAGTTGGGTTCACGGTGGTGGTGGTGGTGTGACTGTGCTCTGTAAGAGAAGAAGAAGAAATGGAAGTATCAAGTATGGAATAGAGAAGAAGATGAAGTATGGAATAGAGTCGATGAGTTGAATGATTGAATCAGTCGATGCTTCTGTTACGAGTTATAAGTGAGATGACGGGTGGGCGGGTCGGGTCGGATGAGAGGAGCTATCACCCGCACTCGACCTGCCAAAAGTCGGGTTTCAATAAAATCACCCGCATCCAACCCGTTCATCGACGGGCCAGATACGGGTTGGATATTTTTAGGTGGATGCGGGTCGGATTGGTGGGTTGGATCGGGTTTATGCAGCCCTATCTCTAGCATTGGTATTATAGCAGTGGATGTGGGCCGCTTGTTTTCTCTCACTCGGGAGATATTTCAGGAGTTCCCTTTAAGAGATCTATCAAACTAATGAGAGCCACAATCATTACAGAAAGATGAAAAAATCATTACTTATTTGGTAACCACCACAAACACACTCTCCTCTCTCGCGGGTTATCTTCAACCTAAGTATTTTCAACAAAAATAATTATCCAATTTTCCTTCGCCACAAAAATAAACATACGTTCATAAATTTCACAAATAAAACTCTAACTGTCAACATATTCACAAGAAAACCACATTTAGTTCCAATACAATACTACCAATAGTCAGGGCTTTTTACGTCATTTCAGTTTCTAAAAAGTTTTAATTTTCAAATTTATATAAACTTCATAACTCCCTTCAAGCTTCTTCTTCTTCTTCTTCTTCTTCTTCATTACTCTCATATGGGCTGAGCTCTGTTTCTATCCGAAAAGCGATTTTTTTTTTCTCATTCACACCACAAAAGAAAACTTCACTTTTTGTTTACCCCCAAATTAGAGTTCTATCAAAATCCCCAATTTAAAAGTTTATCGGGATGGATTTGTCACGAAAAATCCAATGCATTGATCTTAGATCAAGTGGTTTTTTAACTGGTAAATCATTATTAGATGCTGGAAAAACCAGTTTTATTATTCGGCCTCGTCCAATTTCATCATCTTCAGTAAAAAACCTTTCTTTACATAACCCTAAAAATCATAAATTTGGTCCAATTTCAGCTTCTTCATCTGTAGTTGAAGCTGAAGTTGAAACAAGAACAACAAGAGAAGAGATTGAATCATTATTATCAGAGAGTTCTTCTAATGGAACGAATGGAAATGAAAGGAACAGAAGGAATGATAAAATGAAAGGAGCATCAAGTGTTTCATCAGGAGTTAGGTTAGAAAATGTAACTAAAGGATATAAAGGAGTTACTATTTTGAAAGATGTGAATTGGGAAGTGAAAAAAGGTGAGAAAGTAGGTTTAGTTGGTGTTAATGGTGCTGGTAAAACAACACAGTTAAGGATTATAACAGGACAAGAAGAACCTGATTCTGGTACTGTAATTAAAGCCAAGCCGAATATGAGGATTTCATTTTTAAGTCAAGAGTTCGAGGTTTCGTTGAGTAGGACTGTCAAAGAAGAGTTTATGAGTGCATTTAAGGAGGAGATGGAGATTGCTGAGAGGTTAGAGAAAGTGCAAAAAGCACTTGAGAGCTCGATTGAAGATTTGGGGTTGATGGGTAGGTTATTGGATGAATTGGATTTGCTTCAGAGACGTGCTCAAGCTATTGATTTGAATGTTGTGGAAGTTAAGATTAATAAAATGATGCCTGAATTGGGATTTGCGCCAGAAGATTCTGATAGGCTTGTTGCTTCGTTTAGTAGTGGATGGCAAATGAGAATATCACTTGGCAAAATTCTACTACAGGTATATCTTAGTTTACTTGATTTTTCGAGATTGATGTTGTTTTGATGCTTTAGCTATTTGTTGCAATTTAAACAATTATGTGCTGAAATCCTTCCACAAATAATTATGAGTTGCAAACTTATGGGTATGAATGGTTACACTGGCGTACACAAAATATCTTAGAAAAAGTGTAATATCAGCTTATAGTATGTTTCATTTGTACAGTAGTTGTTGGTTGATTCTTGACAATGTACGGTAACCTGCAGGACCCTGACTTATTACTTCTTGATGAGCCTACTAATCACCTTGATCTTGACACAATTGAGTGGCTTGAAGGGTATCTTAACAAGCAAGATGTCCCAATGGTGATAATATCTCACGATAGGGCTTTCCTCGATCAACTGTGCACAAAAATTGTGGAAACAGATATGGGTGTATCCAGGACATTTGAGGGGAATTATTCTCAATATATTTCTTGCAAAGGAAGCATGGATAGAAGCACAAAACGCTGCATGGGAGAAGCAGCAGAAGCAAATTGACCACACAAAGGACATCATACATAGGTTGGGTGCAGGAGCTAATGCGGGTCGTGCGTCAACTGCAGAAAAGGTATTGATTCTTCAATTCGATTCTTAAAGAGTTAAAATTTAGTTCAGATATTCCAATCGTCTCTTATATGAATGTCAACTACCCTTTTGGAAAACGTGATAGATGATTTGTTATGCAGTGCTTGAGATAAGATATGCTATCATCTAGTGGTTCTCAGAAGTTGCACAGACATAGGCTTGGTTCTCGAAGTTTAGTAAAGAGCTCCAATTATTATAGTTTGTAACCCTCTCATTTTGAAATGGGTGCTAGTGCTATTCAGCAGTGCTAAATCTTGATAATTGTCATTTTCTTACCCTCCCTTAGAGTGCTGGCATAACAATGTGCTGAAGTTTGTCTTTATTAAACATAATCTTGTAGCTTGATACCCTAGAAGCACTTGTTTGTTTAAAAGAACCCTAGAATCCAAGATAAGATATCATGTGAATGTTTTTTCGTCTCCTCTTTGCCACACTCTTCCAACTTCCTACAACTACACCCATGACCTTCTTTGCTAGGCAAACTTCTCTTATATTCATTTACTTTGTACTGCTACTTATGTACTGTTATTGAATTATGTATCAAGTTCTGAAGTTCTTCCTTTTTATCAACAGAAGCTGGAAAAGCTTCAAGAAGAGGAACAAATCGAGAAGCCTTTTCAACGCAAACAAATGAAGATCAGATTTCCTGAGCGTGGCAGAAGTGGACAGGAAGTCGTGGCAGTTAAGAGTCTGCAGTTTGGCTTTGAGGAAAAGGTGTGGATTATTAAATCTTCATTAACATGATAGATTGATTTCTATAGCACATATTTGGACCAGTAAAATATGTATCTATACTGTTTTAACTGATGCATCACAGAATAAAAGTTATAGAAAAAAACCCTGGAGGAATAACTTTGTACTGGACCTATATAGATACTCGGCTCACACTGAAGTCTCCATATTCCAGTTATCTTTCTCTTAATTTCTTACATGTATTTGTATATCAGATGCTGTTTGATAGGGCCAATCTTACCATTCAGAGGGGGGAGAAGGTTGCAATTCTTGGCCCCAATGGATGTGGAAAGAGTACATTGCTTAAACTAATAATGGGTTTGGAGAAGCCAGAGGGAGGTGTAGTTGAGATTGGAGAGCATAATATTCTCCTCAATTATTTCGAGCAGAACCAGGTTTGTGGTGTTACTGTTCAACAGAGCTAATCTTCGTTACCCGTACCTTTTGGGCTCTTTCATTCCTCTAAAAGATGAGATTCATGTCTATTTCAGGCTGAAGCACTTGATTTAGACAAGACAGTGCTCGAGACTGTAGAAGAAGCTGCCGAGGATTGGAGACTTGATGATATAAAGGGACTTCTTGGTCGCTGTAATTTCAAGTCCGACATGCTTGATAGGAAGGTCTCCTTCCTGAGTGGAGGTGAGAAGGTAAATCATCTTGCAGTTCTTAGATATGTATGCATTTGTTCTTTCTTGCTAAGTGGGCTCAGGAGGACTATGTTATGATCATTATTTTTTTTATCTCATTGTGAAAATTTATCTCTATCATGTCTTATGTAGGCACGACTTGCCTTTTGCAAGTTCATGGTAAAGCCCTCAACTTTGTTAGTCTTGGATGAGCCGACCAACCATTTAGATATACCATCCAAAGAGATGCTAGAGGTAAATAAATATTTCCATTTTGACTTCGTTCAGTCGTTCTTGTTACAAACCTGAAGCCCAAATCTGCTTTTGTTTGCTGTGGCTCTCCATTGAATTCTGATTTACTGCTATTTTGACAGGAGGCAATATCGGAGTACAAGGGTACTGTTATCACTGTTTCTCATGATCGATACTTCATAAAGCAAATAGTGAATAGAGTAGTGGAGGTCAAAGATCGCAACTTGCAGGACTATGCAGGCGACTACAATGTAAGTCTTGTTGGCTGCAAGTTAATTAAGCACTCTACCTTTAATAATTCATTATTTTAATGCCTATTATGTGTGTGCCAGAAATTACAAAAGTCTCTCAGAAGTAATCATAATCCTGTTATTAGTAGTAATAGTTAGTGCAAAAAAGAAATGGAAAAAGGATCAATTTCTTGACTATCTCGTGTTAGACCTATCAATGTGGGAGAGTCTTCATTTCTTTCACATGGCATGCACAAGTGGAGATGCCAGTACGAATGTCAATACTTTAGTTAATGAATTTTGAGTATTTTGTTCTTATGTTGTTTATGTTGTTTCGTAATTGTTGCAGTATTATTTGGAGAAAAACCTTGATGCTAGGGATAAGGCGCTTGAACGAGAAGCAGAGCTTGACGAGAAGGCCCCTAAAGTAAAAGCCAAGACTAAAATGTCAAAGGTAACTTGCGTGTCTTCTTGTGAACCACCTGAATGAAAGAAAAAGTCCAACTTAGTTGTCATGAAATCAGCTTCTTTTAACTAGTGGGTTAGTATCTAATAATGCAACAAAAGATAGTTAATTGCTACTGAAGTATGATCCACAAAAATCTCTACAATGAGGAATTTGGTGGTTGCCCGTGTACCACACTGTAGATTAGAGACCAATGTTGTTTTGCTCAAGGAGTTCTCTTGTCCTGGTATTTTTATGTGGACAATAAAAGAGGATCAGAGATTGAATTAGTCTGGCTTGCATTGTGTAGATTTGATTTGACATTTGCTGAATTCCTGCATGTCCTTTTCATAATGATATCCAGGCAGAGAAGGAAGCACAGAAGAAACAAAAAAGGATGGCATTTCAGAACGCAAAAGCAAAATCAAAGGGGTCAAAGAATTCAAAACGTTGGAACTAATTAGCCCGATTATTTCTTCATGCGATTTTCATTGAAGGCCTCCTATCACACCCATTGTAATTAACACACATTTATCTTGTAAAAGAAGATTTATAGAGGTCTTAGAAGTCTAGTAGGAACAAGACAACCACAACCATTTGTATACACATACAATTTTCTGATACATATTTAAAGTTATTAATTGATGAAAGAGCGAAGGGGTAATGGAATGATCACGACTTGGAATGCCAGAAGCTCCCTCTGTATCATGTTCCAATTAGTAGCAAGTAAATTACTGTAATAGTTAAATCTTACTAAATTTGTGTGCAACTTGTCTAATGGGTTTCAAGTAGTAGCATTAAAATTACTGTAATAGTTAAATCTTGTTAAATTTGTGTGGATCTTGTCTAGTGGGTAATGAAATGATCACGACTTCAACTGCACGTCAGTATCAGCATTAGGGGTGCTCACACCACAATTTAACTTGGGTAGTATTGCCTTTTAACCCCTTCTTTGAACTTAAAGACAATTTAGTTAGCATAACACTTGTGTATTGATAAGTGTCCTAGAATGGATCATTGAACATCTACTTCGTAATTTAACTGAAAGCTTAAGTTATCAAAGTTAATATACATCAATAGATACATATTTCGGCTCGGACCCTTGCGGTATACATTAATATAACACACTTTTCTACTCCTAGCAGGTATAATAAGGTCCCAGATTAATTTAAGATGGAGCTATCCCACCGGGTGTATACTTGTAACAGCTAGCTGTGACTTCAATTTTGTTTTTCTACTTTGATGACCAGTCAGTCCAGGTTGACGCCAAACGGAGACTTTGTCCTGCTTCCACCTTCTCCATATTGTTCGTTCCATTTCCTCAACTCGTTCATGCTTGTAGCGTCATATGCAACTGATGCACCAACCTAATGAACAAATACACAAAAAGTCCGCACATTAGTTTCTTGATTAAAAGAGTTCACAAAAAATGTGCAAATGCATATGCAGCCAGTATGGATATGATCGTAGGGCTTGATGTTTGATGCCTTTTTCACCAACAATCATATCATCAATCGACTTCTGATCACACACCGACAAATGGGATCCTGAGTGTGACGAAGTAATGTGAATAATATAAGACGATTCAATACCTTAGCTTTTGCCTCGATGAAATCCTCCAATTTAAGTGACCTTAGTATATGAGGTGGATTATTCGTGCCGCTCTAGAAAAGGAAAAAATAATCAGATAAAGAACTAAGATCATGATCACTAAAAAACATTTTTTTGAAATACCCAACTCAAAATAAGTACATCTTACTGAGTATTACTTTGATTAAAAGATAAGCTTTATTTCAGTTACTATTGATTCTCTTTCCCAAATTCTTTCTGTTACCTTTTTTTCTTCTTCCAGTAATTCTTGAACAGGCCTATAGGCGGCTGCAATACAGAGGTTCTGTGCAAGAAAACATACTATCAAAAAATGCAAAAATATGCATGTAAGAACATACAAAAGATTGGTACTTTACCTTCAAATCACTTCCAGAGTATCCTTCCGTGGTATTCGCAAGTTCATCAAACTTGAAGCCAGGTTCCAGGTTTTCTTGAGCAAGAAATATTCTTAAAATCTTCATCCGGTTACCAGCATCAGGTAGGTCAATGTAAATCCTAGGTGCCGATCCAAAACAAGGGTTGTAATGTGGTGGTACTAATAAAATTAACCCTAAAAGATTAAATGTAGAAAAAGTCTGACTATGGAACCGCTGGAAGTTATTACAAATGGAGATCAGCACATAAGCAATCAGCGATCTAACCTTCTCGGTAAACGTCGTATAACAGCATCATCAAGATCGAAAGGCCGATTTGTTGCTCCAAGAATGAGAATTCTTTGGCTGTCTTTGGTCCTCAGTCCATCCCAAGCTGCCATAAACTCATTGCGCATTCTTCTGGTGGCCTCATGCTCATTTGCACCACCACGAGCACCAAGCAAGCTATCAACCTGAATGACTAAGTGAAGGAAAATTATGGAAAAGAGTCTAGATAGATACCAATCAAAGAACAGCGAAAATGGCGTAACTCAACAAGTTACATAGCATATAACAACAGATATAATGTCGAGATAAATAACCAAAGAGAAATCAATATGTTAAAGCTGCTGAGGTTCATGCAATAATAGTTTTGGCTTGTACAAAAAAACATTGTTTTCTATACATCTAATATTTACTACTCTTTCCTAGTTTAATATTCCTGGCAATCTTAATTCAAGAATCTGATCGATTACTCTTTGTGCTTTGTGAGCAGACATACATATATGTTGACCTAAAGCGGATACTTCCAAATCTGGGTCCCTCTTTATCATAAGGTTAATCTCCCACCAATGAACGACGAGCACCCATATTAACTTTATTATTATTAACATTAACGACGAGATTTATATTCGCTTCTCGCATGTCCCCGGAAATTTAGAGTAGGTGCAAATTCTCCCAATTTGTGACCCACCATACGATCTGTTATACAGATGGTCCTTTCCATTACGAACAGCAATTGTATGGCCGATCATTGTGGGTATAATGGTAGATGCCCGGGACCAAAAACTGAAAGAAAACTCGACTCTGAAATAAATCAATAATGAATAGAACATTGTGGAGAAATGAGTCCCATGAACGAGTAGAAAAGGTATAAAATCTTCACCTCATCAACAAATATAATAACAGGCGCTAACTTGCTCGTGAAGGAGAAAAGAGCCTTGGTCAACTTCTCAGCATCTCCAAACCACTGGTTCACCAAACAATAAGAATTAATACATCCCGACACATGACCAAAATAATCAAATCAAGAGGCTCATAACTTTTGACCACTATTTTTCTTGAACACAGGCAAATAGACAGTGGAATCTTTAATATTACTTTTCAGGACTGCAAATCATACTTTATTAGTTTCTTATCTGGGAATGGGAATCACATAGCATTTTATTATAGTACCTTTGATGTAAGGGTCGAACCAGTGATACTAATAAAATTAGCTCCTGCTTCAGTTGCAAGTGCTTTGGCCAGAAGAGTTTTTCCAGTTCCTGGAGGACCGAAAAGTAGTATCCCTTTGCAAGGCTGATTCAATTGTACATAATTGCAAGTCAGACGTGCTGAATCACAGGCATACTACGTAAGTTACAGATCCAACTACAACCAGGAAATAAAGTACAGCTAAATAAAAAACAAAAGAAAACTTCACCCTCAACAAATTTCCATGAGAGAAAAGCTCAGGCCTCCTCATTGGGAGAGTGACAAGTTCATTTAATGTCTTTTTCACTTCTTCAAGTGCACCTATATCATTGAAGCGGACACCAATTTCATCTGCTGGGACCACAGCTGAAACGAAGTTGCTCTCATACTCATCCTTAGCAAAACTCTGTATTATTTCAGATATGCAACAGATGAGCATGCAAAGTAGCAGCAGTACAGTTTCTTAGGCAATTTGAAGTGTGTCCGGACATTAATTACATACCTTGAGATTTTGCGAGGATTTCTTCGTCGACATCTCCTGTTCCTTTAACCTCGAAACTGCAACCTCCAGACTTTGTGAGGATAAACAAATATCAGTACCCAGATGACATGCCACAAAATGAGAATTAGTATGCAGAGGAGAAGGATATTAACCTTTCAAGTGGCAGATTTAATCTTGCACCCTCCACACACGGACAATCACAGGTTGACAAATAATGATTTCTAGCCCACCCAATGACTTTCTCAGCTTCTGTACACAAAAACCCGAAATTGACAATAAGCAAGAGCCAATGACTTATCAACCTCTTAAAACTGAGAATTGAGTTTTATTACGCAGGCTATGCAGAGTCATGATGGAGTACAGACATGACACAAGTTAGCTGCAGAATATTATACCTCATATTTATATAGCCAGCATTCATGCTCAGCAGAATTTTGTATTAGTACTTTGCAGCTCGCATACTAAGTATTTTAATTGCACAAACAACAACATAAATATAGAAGCGTTTTTCGGTTAAAATAGGATCAATTAAAATTCTGGGATCTACTCAATGAAAAAACTGAACACGCGTAGAATCTTACTCTGTTTTGTTAGATTCACATCATCAGATTTGACACGCAAAAGCTCCGTACATGATAGCTCGTGGTCTTCCAGACCCTGGAAAAAGTTAATTTATTTCCAGATATAGCTCAACTGCTCAAGTATTCTCAACAAAGTGAAAATCCTCTTTCAACATATAAAAATATCTTACTTTGTACAATTCGTCTAAATTACTCCTTGATATCATAACTTTTCTGTCTTCCTCAACCTGTTTATTGAACACCCTAAGCAGTTCATCTTCCTACAAACAGAAAACACCAGCATATAAATTAGGAACAAAGAAACAGCACAAACAATCAAACAAGTACATGATGAATGTTCCACATATATATATATATATATATACATATATATATATATGTACTAGTTTGATAAACAGGTTGCTATACAATGAATGAACACTTAACCTCGACAAAACAATCAAGCATACGAATAGCAGCAAATCCATCAACGAAATAGTAAAATGAGTTATTATCACCAATTTAAGCGTCGACGACAACCAGTTACAAGATTTTACCTTCGGAGAATGAACACATAGCACATTTGTGAAGAGCTTAGACAGATCCTCATTTTCTGATTTCTTCGTTGCTTCCATTTCCTCTGTTAAACTCTTCAGCGAGAGAGGCTATAAAAACCATTATGTATTTTAAGTCAAGAGTCACTTTACCTTCTCCCCTCTTTCGTAAGGATAAGAAGAGGAAGTGTAATGAACTAAGACATAATAGGGTTGACAATAGCTATACCAGCCCAAGACGTCCAAAATTAGGGAGTACCATTGTCTGCCACATACCACAAGAAAGAAAGAAATTCTTAGTTAAGATGGAAAGAATCGTGACGATCAACATGATAGCAATGTGTTTCAAACATGGAACCTTACACATATAGCCAAGCAGATACGTTTACCAAAGTAAGCAAGGAAAGTGACTTTAAGACTTTAAGTGTATAATAAGGGGAAAATTCTCAGAGCTTACAAATTTCTCTTTCTCCTTTGACCCTGTATCAACCTTGTCTTGCCCACAGATCAAAACAATAGGTTGTGACAGCTGCTCAAACATTTGCTCCACCTTTTGAACAAACTCTTCACGATTGGACTTGGGAACTGCCCTCGATAACCATTGAGAAGAGTCTGGAAAGTATACAATAAGAGGCTCCGAGGATGACAAAACCTGCAATTAAAGAAAAATCATAGGAAGAAGCACATCAAGAGGATCACTCTCTAATAATATACACAAATCTTACACTAGGCAGTGAGAGATTCTGACTTTTTTTATAATAAAACTTACAACTTCAGTAAGGGCATCTCACCTCATGCAGTGTGTATATGGCAATGTTACAATCGTCAGGATCATGTTCAATGTGCTCAGCTGGAAATCACCACAAGTTGATCATAAGTTCCTAAGTCATATACAATTTTAATATTTTATGTAAAAAAACACAAAAAACTATTTTGTTAATCAGAAGTTTCACGAATCAACAGCAGAGTTCCTTTTACTAATCCATGCAAGGTCACACTAGTGAAGCGTGTATCATCCAGTTTGAAGCTACAAAAGATAACACATGACTAAGGAATGAAAGCATACAAGGTATCCAATAAACCGATGGTTCTGCAGCTTCATCTGCTTCGTTTTCGTCAATAATAGTATCCAGAGCTACAGCTATTCTGTCACCATTCACCTGATACACTTCCCCACACTGACCGGTTGGTAAAGGCCTAAAATGTGCCAGACAAGATACGATGCCCGAGTTAGTAACCATATACAAGGCAGCCAAACTGGCAACATTAACCGCAAGAAAGAGAATAAGATAACTACTGATAAGGTATACAGTAATATGAGTCATTTAATCGGGGTGTCAGGGTGAAAAAGTATGATAAGATTGTAGTAAGAATATAAAAAAACATATAATTCAGGTCATTTATGACAACATCAGCACCGCCTACCTATGATTGCATTTAAAACTGATTAGAAGTTGGGTTGGTTGTCAGTTCTAATGACTCAAGGATATATTCACATAGCATCAGACAGAAATCATAATACAGACCTCAATACCTGAAGCCAAAATTGATGCCCATGCAGATATGGAGATCAGAACAAACTTAAATGAGAATCTCTGCACAATAGCCATATTTGTGATTCTAAATGACGGACGAATGTTAAATATTTCGTACAGTGTGTTCTCTTGAGGAACTGAGGCTTGACGAAATAGTCAAGTGCTTCAACACTATGGATACATTAATTAATCAAACGTCAGAAGTCTCACATGCATTCATTGGAAAACTAAAAGAGAATATCAACCCAAATGGAAGAGTCCATAAAAAGAAACCAGAACCAGAACCACGAAAATATTTATTGCTAATATCACGAATGGAGGAAGCAGAGAATGACCTTTTATCATCTTCAATAATCATGGAATTACCAACATACTTCACTCGATCTCCTGCATATAACAGAAGAGACATATGTAATGATAAGGGACACAAATAAGCTGAAGAATAAGTTAAAAAAGAAGAAGAAAGAAACAGGAGATTCTACCAAGCACAGCTGTAGGGAAGTTAAAGGAAATTATGGATCCATAACACTCAAATTGGCAGAACCAACAGGTGTTACATTTATAAAGACATTGTTAAACTAAATGGATGTTCCATGAACTTTGTGACTACAATTCTGGATATCAATTGGCAGGTGAATATGTTCCCCAAACGTGCGGGAAACGCTGCCATTGCAAACTTAGAAACTCATAATATGGAAGCACCATGAGGATAGAGAATACCTTTTCTAAGTGGCCTTTTCGCATGCTTTGGTGACTGAACAGCCACAGATCCTAATATACTTTCTCCAGACATTATCTACAAAAAGATTGAGCATTGAACAAGTAAATACAACTCGGGTGCAACATACTTAGCTCAAAATTCAAATATGCATGTAACTCAATATTATCTTTACACAACTCCTTGGTGTAAGATATGTATATGAATCTCAGTTGGAGTATCCAACATAACATGCCGATATAACACCACACAACTTCTACGAATTTAGTTGATTTCAACATTATTTTTCTGTTCTTTACCCTCTTGGCAATTTCCTTTAATCTTATCTTTTCTTTAAACTTCTTACTTTTGCAAATTCCTCAGGACTGAATGGGATGAATGCCCTAAGGATTTTCTGCTTCCCCTCATGGCTGCTTGCAGCTTCGTCTTCGTTACCTGCATCATTATCCTCCTCAGCATCAGACTGCGACGAACACTCTTCCGCAGACTCGTCCATCTCACTCTCGTCTTTGCTAAAATCCTGTGCACAACATTGTCATTCATTTATTTTAGCCTAGACTATGCGATAACGAAGAATATAGTTTATCTTAAAAATGTACACATTAATTGGACAATGACAAGGCTTACAAAAGGGGCAAGAACACTGCTATCAAGCACCAATAAAGGCACTTGTAATTCTAGCGCAAGTGCCTTTACTAATCTTTCTCGATAAAGTTCACTCCCTGTAAGCAATGGTCAAAATTCAAACAATTAACCCACAAACATCCAGTACAATATAAACAGAAGGGACTAACAGTTGATAGTAAACAACCTGGGGCACTCTGAAGCCGTATTCTACCACTTGAAGATGCCAACCGATTACCATAAGATGCAGTGACATCTTTATGTTTTAAATGCGAAGCAGCACATTCCAAAAGTAAATTTTTCGAGTTTTCACTACAAGAATAAAACATTTTTCCAGTCATAACAAACAACTTACACAACATAACTAATAAACCAAATGAACAAGAAAGAATTTTCGATGAACATACTTAATGTAGTAGGGAAACGTGTCCAATGAGACTGTAATTTGCTCCCATGGAATTATTCTTCTCAAGTACTCGTTCTTGAATCTTTCCTTTTTGGATACAAATGGAGGTACTTGCTTGTTTTTAATGGCAGCTGTTAATAACTTATTGTGCAGCCATTCTTTTTGGTCTTCTTCTGCAAGCCGAGCATACGCCTCAGAACGACTAGTATTCTGTTTTATGGTCTCACCCTTATTTCCATCACCACCACCACCACCACTATCAGACCCAAAAAACCTCAATCCATTATGTCTCGCAAATCCACTATTATCTACTAAGCTACTACTAGTATTATAGACAGAAGAACCCTGTGATAAAGTTCTAGTATTTTTGAAGTACTTGTACAACGCTTGAAGAAATGATTTCCTTCTGTGACTTCCAAACTTAAACCCCCTGGCATACATTGCAAAATTTTAATATTTTTAGGGGTTTCTTTCTAAACATGGAGAGATTCGAGTGCGAAATTGAACTAGTGGGTATTGAAGGGTGAGAGACTGAGAGAGATTATCATCTATCAGGGGGCTTCTTCTTCCCGATTTCCTTAAGGTTACTAACACAGATTTTACTCTACAGTTAGGACTTAGGAGGTGCCCTAACATTTTTCTTACTCTAAAAGAAAAAACTGGATATTTTCACCCAACGTTTAATACCCTTTGACCCTTTCCACCCGAAATATAGGAGGCGTTTGCCCTAGAAATAGCCTGAATCTTTAGTTAGTCTCTGTCTGCGTAGCTTTGGTTTCTTTAGAAGTGCAATTTCAGGTAATTTCTCTGTCTCTCCTTTTTGAGTTCAGGGGTTGCATACTCAACATAGTAGCTTCCACTCACACTGAATATTTTTTTAGGATAGAGATTCTTCAAGGAAGGATCGATGTTTATTATTTTCAGTAAATTTATTTTTTATGCAAGTTTTTAGTTTTGTTGGTAGTTTTAGTCTATTTAACAAAATTAGTTACTTCTTGTTCTTCAACTTTTGATTGAATCATTTAGACATACTTATATTGACATTTGGTTTAGTATTGATTGTTGTTACTTGGTTGGTACTAGTGTTTAGGACTTTCCTTGATTATTACTAGGGTTTACGACCTCTATACTTAGCTGTTGGTGGCCATCACCAGGCTAAGACTGAAGCTAGGGTTTTAAGGAGTTAGCAAAGACGCGTGTCAATGCAGGAAATGTGATAGTAGTGAGTTCTGCATATATAACTACTCGAAATATTAATATTCTCCGCAAATGTATACCCACTAATCATGAATATTTTGCCTGCAAAATTGTGTGACTGCTAAGTTTTGAAGATGCGAGTTTTGTAGTCTGCAAATTTCTACTCTATACTAAGCAGGGTCATAGTGGCTTAAGCTTTCAGAACTGTTGGAATTGCCTCATTATAACGTGTGAGAAGTTAGAATAGTATTTTTAGCTTGAAGCTAGTTTATGAAATCATGTACTTCGGCTTCAAATTTGGTATCTCCTTAAGCAGAAAGCTTTCTTGATATGGTTTAGCTAATAACTTTGTTTTATACTTTAGCTTTTGTTTCATAAATCTACGCATGCAATCATTAACGATAGATCGCTTATACAAAAAATTCGACTCTGAACACATTTGCAATCATATCAGCATGTTCACTTTCCGAAGCAGTTTATTTCTCAATTATGCAGTTCTTAACTTCTTATGTATCATACTGTTTAATTCTCTTTCATTTGTGGTTTGAAGTTTAAGAGATGGGTGAAGTAGTACTGGGCATGCCAGGTCCGTGGGCAGAGAATTATTGTGAATTAGCTGATCACTACACCACAAAGATTGGTGGACTGCCTGTAAGTTTATGAATACATATATATATATATAGGGGGGATGAGTTGTTTCTTTTCAGTTTATATGACGTTTTCAAGTTTTTTCTCGTGTCAGGATTGGCCTATTGACGAAGTCAGTATCAGATCTGACCTGCTCGAGTGTCGTGTATGTGGAAGTAGTATGTGCCTTGTTATTCAGGTCAGTTATTGTTTAAATTATTACGCGCTGCTTGTTAGCATATATCTTAATTGATTAATGTCCCTTTTTTTTTGTAAAACAATGGGTAGCGTTCACAAAGAAAGAGCCTAAAGTACTTTCTGTGTTTTTTGTAGCTTTATGCTCCTATTTCCCATGCTAGTTTGACTATTGAGGAGCGCATATTATACGTATTCGGTTGTGTAAACCCAAAATGCGCAAACGACCCTCTGAGGTATTTCTTACTCTAACAGTGTTTTTTTTCCTCCTGAAATCTGTGAAGATACAAGTGCGAATTCTTTTGTTACTTTTAAGGCTGAAGGATAAGCCTGAAGTAGTTTGAGTGATTGGGAACTAAAGCTTTCACTATCTAATTCCCACCAAGTACGCTTGTCAGTTAAGTGAACTTAAAGGAAAAGTGTTTTCTTGTGACTTTTCATTCTTATCTACCACAGCTGGCGGGCTATTAGGCTACAAAAGTCTTCCAATGAGGAGGAATCAAAGGCTCCTGTTCAGGATGTTTCTCCTTCTGCAGCGTCTGCTGGCCCGACTTCGAAGTCCAATTATCTGGACTTGTCGCAGGATGACTCTGATGAAGAGGATCTTGATGATGTGGATCTTGAGGAGCTGGGTCGTTTACTATCTGAAGCTTCAACCCAAGCTTCCTATTCCAAGAAACAAAATGGCCATCAACAGAAAAGAAATCATCAGCAACCCGAATCAGTAAGGAAAATTAGACTGGCTGAGGCCGACAGGCCAGGTAAGGTATGACTTGCTTTTTTCTTTTATTGAATAAATAAAAAAATCTTTAGAAGTGCAAAGATGTTAACATGTAATGTCTAGGGCTTCTCTTTGCATACATCTTTAGAAAAAAAACGAGTAATAATATCTAACATTAGCACCTGGAATAATGTCACTGTTTAGATTACCATGTCTAATTTAATGTTATTATTTAATGCATCAGAAATCTGGAAGCATAATCCTAGACAAGTCTGTACATGTGCATAAAATCCTATTAAGGATTATTTTTATGTTAAATGTCTTTGTAATGTGGTTGCACCTGTCTCCCTGTTTCATCGTTTTGGAGAATTTATATAGCCAGAAATTCAGATATAGGCAATGAGATTGTTGGGTTTATTTATGGATCAAAAAATCCTAAATCGTGAGGCTGTAACGTACTCTATTTATTCAGTTCCATATTTGTGTCTTTTATAATCATTCAAATTAATAGTTTGTGTGAAACGAAGAAAGGTATTAATAAACCTTTTTTTCTTTCTCTCTTGTTTGAATAATTTCCTAAAATAGATTTTGTTATACCCAAAAATATGCTTAGAGTACTGTTATATGATTTCTTTTGTCTTAACTTAAGATGGCAATATGATTTCTTATATCGCTCAAATTTTTTGGCATCCATTTCCAAATTCATCTTACGATCAGTATGAGAAATCAGAGATGTTAATTATTGGAAGTTAATACAAGGATGTCATCTGGCTTCAGATGTGATTGGGGTTTTCTGAATGTTGGTTGCAGTGATACCTTGCTTTTATATATACTCCCAAAAAGAATCATCATCAGGGGGTGTTGGTAGTGTTGGGACTAGCTTGGCCTCACTAAATCTCACGGATAACAGAAACGAAGACCACAATGAGGAAGAAGCATGGGAAGAAGAAGGTTATGAGTACGATAGAGCTTTACACGTGGATAGAACATACTTGAAGTTCATGAAGCGCATGAATGCGTTTCCTGAGCAATGCTTTAGGTATATACCACTTGGAACTAGAAGCATGAAAGAAGTAACAATAGCGTACTAGTTGATATTTTCATAATCTATAATGAAAAAAACAAGTAATTACTAAGCATCTGCAGTTGTTGCATGTTTTCCTAAGATCGAATCCATTGGGTTTTGTTTCCTTACTCTTACTTGAACCTTGTTGTTTTTTTCTCTGATCAGGTACTCATACGGGGGAAAACCACTTTTGGCTGCAAGAGAAATAGAAAAACCTGGGAAGTGTGTGATTTGTAATGGACCACAACATTATGAGATGCAGCTGATGCCGCCGTTATTATTTTTTCTACGTGAAGCATGTGATTCGTCGACGCAGTATCCGGAAGATTGGAATTGGATGACACTCATCACTTATACTTGTTCTAAGGTGATTCCTGATCTCTTTCTCAACTGATTTGTATAGAAAGTCGTGCATGTGAGATATAACTATTGGTTGTGCACTCTAGAGTAGCTGCTCTCTAGTATCCAATTGTTTAAGCTATATCTCATTGTTTTCCTTGTATATCTTAAATATCAGAGTTGTTCTAGTCAACTTGATGAAGAGAAGTCTAGCAGCAGCGGCTGGATTGTGGCAGAGGAGTATGTTGTATTACAATTCGAGGAACCCTTGCAACTTTCGAGTGGGGCTGGTTACTTATCCAAGTAACAAGAAAACGTCAGAGTGCCAGCAAGGAACCTTGCTGGAGCGACGATCCTCTGTGAAATTTCATGATAACATGTATATATGGAGAGTGCTAAAACACAGTTTGCTCGATGTCACTTTTCTTTTCTTTTTCTGGTTTTATTCGGGGCACACTTCGATTGTTAAATATCAGTAATAAAAAAAAATTGCTTCAAAAAAAAGTAATAAAATTTTGAAATTTTGAATTACCTAATTACCTTTCGGAGTTGTAAATTTACTAGGTTTTCTTCTATTTCTTCTAATATTTTTTCTTGTGGTTTGCTAAAACTGGAACTCAATGTTGCATTAAACTTAACAAGTAGAAACTGACATGGACACCCTGCAAAACACTTGGTTTTTACCAACTCAGTCTGTCGATGGTTTTTTTAATAACTCAGTCGATCATGGATTTGTATTGTTAATCCAACAGGGAAGGATAGTCGCTCTAATTGTCGGCAACTCTGGATTGTTGCTATTATGATTATGCGATACTACAAAATAAAAATATCCTTTAATCATACCATTTTGTTTTCCATAGCTGTAATGAAACTGTGATGTCATTCAAAATGTAATACTAACCTATTCTGTTGGAGTAAATAAGATAAACTTCCCAAGAAGAAAGACAGTATTTTCAGGTACTTTGTACTGTTGAACTAACAATGTTAAACCAAGACTTGGGGGTGAGTTGAAAATTTCAGGCTTTTAAGTAAACCAGATATATAAAGAACAAACATTACTGTCATCTGCTTCATCTCCCTGACAACTGTAAACCAGATATATATAATATAACATCAGATATTCAGTAGTCTAACAGCCAAATAAAAAGATTGGCAAGTTTTAGAGCCTTTCGAATTTTTGTACAGTACTAGAGTATGGGGTTCGTGAGTCACTACATGCTTCAATATTACATCCGATTTTGATCTGACATCAATCCATTATTCAGATGTCTAAAATATAAAGAAAGAAAACTGGTCTTCTCATTCAAATTTTTTGATCAATGAAAGGTCACCCAACATCTTCTCGATGTTTTCATCAGTGCAACCTCTTTCCTTGGTCTGGCAAAAATAATGAAGTCATAAATCTATTAGTTCTTCATCGGTGACAAAATAGAAAAACAACAACATTTAGTACAGATTCATATATGAGTGATATTTTCTAGTTTAGAGTTAAATTAGTTATGTCTCAAACATATGGCCTTCCTATTTATAATCATGAAATATAAGATGAGCTAAGGTACATATTATGTACAATAAAAAGATGGGCCTCCTTCACCATAACAATCCACTCGGCCTCACATAAATGAGTCTCCACCAACTAAGCATTTAAGGTTAACATGTTCCATGTACAATTTGGTAAAGCTAACAAGTCTCAACTGCCGAGAAATTTTAAAGCAACTTTTATGAAGTTAATATTTTAACCTATACTCATCCAACTGGACGCTGCATATGAAATTAAATATGTGAAGAAATATCTTGAAAACCACGATTTCAACTGGACGCACCACTCCATGGATAGTCAAAAATTTCATGGAGTAACCAACTTGATTCACTAGTAACCAACTTGATCATCAAACATTGCTGCGATTCCTATTATCAATATCGATTTGATAATCTGCATGTTGTGGTTAAGTCTCACTATGCAAACCATGCTCTATAGCTTCACAGTATAATCTTTTTTATGACATATGTTGCCCCTGATGTAACAAGGGTAGTCTCCAAAGGATGAAAAAGAAAGAACTTTAGATGCAAAGCGCGCACATTAAAAACATCTAACTTATATGTTTGAATGCCTCAGGTTGAAATCAGCTTCCAAGTGTTCCATAATTTGGTGCAGTGGAATAAGGCAAAATTTCAGAATCAAATATTTTGTGAGAATGAATCACATTAGCAGGTATGAATCGTGTGATATGATAAATTTTATACAAAATTCGAATCAATCAGTTATGCATCCCTTGCAAGAAGAATACCATAATAGACGGAACCATAGCTTTAGCTTCATCGGCAGTTTCAGGGCACAAGTTGCCAAGTACACAAAGCTGCAAAATGCAACAGAGTGACAAATAAATTATTCTCGTAGAAACATGGGCAAAAGTATATTTTTTCTAGAAAATGGGTCACTGCATTACCTCAAACTCAGCCAACTGGTATCTACTTAGGATTCTGAATGTTGGTTAAGAATTAGACAGCTCATAGGTTGAAACATAAATGAACTTCAAACAAAACGGAGAACAAAACCTTATGCAAACTAGTTACAATGTCACAAAAATGAAGTTTAACAGAAATGCTGGTATGAGATCCTTCCCGTATTGTAAGGCTACTGGGTGATGAAGTTGTCCTTTTATGAGGTGGAATATTGGCGATCATTAGACCTACAGATATTTTTACCACTTGCAGCAAAAACGAAGAAACTCACTCGTTGTAGTTAAACAAAAAAGCATGCTACGCAAACATCATTGGATGTTCTTATTTTCTATCGTTCATGTAATGCAAAATGTGGCTTAGCCGTCAGTTGTGCGGTTAATATATCAACTTTGGAAACTTGAAGGATACTCTCGAACTTGTCTAACAGCATCGGCATTTTTGTAACGGCTAAAGCGCTTGACATACTGCTGCGACTTCTCAAACACTCTGAAAAGAAAAGATAAATATAGTTGTATGTACCTATGTCATATGATTTATAAGAGTATGATATTTAAGTATTCAAATTCCCCACCATTCACCCCAAAATACAGATACAAAAATTAAAACAAGTTAAACAAGAAGTGTTTCACTTAGTTACTCACTGAGAAACTTGACTCATTGGATCACTAGACATTGCTTGAAGCTGATCATATTTACGATCAAGAATGAGAGCAACTTCACAATTCATCAAACACTTGGCCTTCAAAAATTCTGAAAAGGACAAACAGTCATTAAAGTGAAAATGCCAAACAAGAAACCAAATTACTACAATTTAAGAAGTGCATAAAATTTCTCCACTGGAATATTTTTTCAAATATGATTGTTAACACGCAGTGAAATACCATTGAAGATAATGTTAATATGTTATCAAACACCAACAGTTAATGTTGAATACAGCACATAACAGATTATCAATTTTATGGGTCTTTTTATTCATTAAAGAAATATATTTTAGCTTGAAAACTTCAGACCCATTACAAACAAGGTTCTAAGGAGCAACGTAGAAAGCATACCTTCTCCGATTTTTAGCTCTGCGGCATTTTCTTCTTCTTGTTCTGACATCCTATCAAGCACTAACAGTCACACTCCTCGAGTACTTGTATAAAATCTGGAGACCCAAAAAGTAATAGCTGAATCAAATTATAAATTGTTAGTGTAAGTAAAAGAATCCATGTAGGCCAAAGTAAAGCATGAAATTATTGAGATATCTTTATAATTTAGGGTTTTGGTGGATTTTAAGAGTTTAAAACCTAATTCATTGGATTGAGTTGAACGAATCTACTACCAATTTTATAGATTTTCTAGCTGATTAACATCTTTCAAGTTATGTACCGTGTTAATAGCTTGTAGCTCTAAACGAGAGTTCCCTTATTAACTGGTTGCGCTGAGAGTGATTTTTGAAGTTGGGAAAAATGACTTTCAGAACCAACCTTTGGACATTGATGGATATTTATAGAGATATTTTATTATTTGGTCAAAGGCCCAAATAGTAATTTTCAACATGGTCCATCCGGAGTTATCATTTTGCCGGGATCATTTTTTGTTTGAACAAGGAAATTACCTTAGATATGTCACTCGTCCAATGTGTGAACAGATACCAACCAGACAACGATTACCACTAAAACCAAAAACAAAAAAAACTGCCCATATCGTACAGAGCATTTATCAGGATAAAATTGAAATTCAAATCAAACATATATTGAAAATCAAAATCCTTTTTCCTTCTCTCTCTTTGTTTCTAAATAATTTTTATGGTTTTTTATCGATCCGATCGTTTCATAATATTTGTTTTCCTATAGCCTTATTAGGTTTTTTTGGTGGATTCGTATTGTTATCAAGCATGTTCTGGACGAAAACGATCCACTTCGTCAGATATGGAGATCGTTTGTGAAGAAATTAATTTACGCATATTACTTCCCTTTTATGAAAGCATCTAATATCTATGATGATCAAGAAACAAAATGATTTGAAACCATTATAAGGATATCCAATCCTTCAACGGGCTATAGAAGTTTAACACGATTTTCATATCCCGTTTCTTTAAGTTCTGAATGTAAATCTTGTACTATCTGTATTATCTTGTTTATTGATGTAATTGATCAATGTACTCAAAATTTCATATCAATAAAATTATGAGGTTATTTTCTCTTCCATCTAAACAAAAATAAAATAAAATTAAAACTAAAATCAAGATCAAAACCGTACCTAAAATCAAAACCATTTCATCAAAAACACTAGTAGATTTAAACCCCTACTAAATTATAAAAGAAACTCAACCAAAAACTATGGAATAATCAATCCAAATAAACTAAAAAAACTACTTCAATCACAAGATTCACTTGAAAAAACATGGTAGATACAAGAAGAAAACACAAAAGAAACTCGGGGGAAAAAAAATAATCTCCAACAAAAGAAGTGCAAAAATCACCATAAGTAAACATCCAGAAAATCCCAAAACAACTAGCACAAAAAAAGCTAGGTAAATTCACCGATGTATTTTACCTTTTTATCACATGCAATAGTGTGAAGATTGGAGATATTTCAACCAAATTGGGTTTGTACCATGTTAAAAAATAAATCAAGACTTTTTTGTGTCTGACTTAGCGGACATTAAGTATAACCAGGTGCATCGCGTAAAATCATCAACAATACAATGACGGAGTCAGGATTTTCCATTAGGTGGTGCACTATGAAAAAAATAACTAATCTTGCTCTTTTCTGTACGTAAATTATAACAACTTACATCATACATAATAAAAGATAAGTAATAAGAAAACAAATACTTTATTGCGTTAAGAAAATTAATTGTTCACTATAGAAATAACATGAAGATTTTTAAAGATAAAAGAAAAAAATTAATAGTCCACTAACAAAAATAAGAAAGTTTAATACACTTATAGCTAAAAAGCAAAAACGACTTCATGATTGTCTTTGCTGGATTTTTATTTTTCAAAAAGCGTCCATGATTACCTCATCACTAATTGTCTAAAAAATTGCTCTCTCCATATAAATGTGATTAAGCAATTATATAACCGTTCATCTCCAATCCGATTTGCCGTAGATAAAATTTTATAATGTTAAAAATAAAACAAACATTTAATTAATATAATATAATATAAAAGATTAAAAGTTATAACATAAGTAAACGAAGTTCAATCAAAACTATAAAAAGTAATTATTACTTATAATCCATGAAGTATCAACTATCAAGCAGGCAACGTGCATAAGTTCTAACAGACTAAACTTATTTTCAGTGGTTTTTTCATTGTTTTCACGATCTCGATGAAAAGTAACACATAAAACCCTAACTGATTCGTCCTTTTCTAGATGCTCCTTTTAATTGGAGTATAAAACGGTTGTTAAAAAAAAATCTTATTTCACACAGTACTAACTGAAATTCGTTAAAAATTTAGGTGGGTCCAGGGATCCACCCGCTCCCCCAACAGCTCTGTCCCTATGACAATTCATAGATGAATTAGGATAATTTTTAGCTATGAATTTAAATCTTAAATCTGATTGGTAGCCAAACGCCAATGCCATAAATTAAAATTATTTAATACTAATGAAGCTACAACAGTACCTAAAGTCAAAACTATTTTATCAAAAATACCAATATTTAATCCCCTACTAAATTGTATAAAAAATTAATCAAAAATTACATAATAATCAATTCAACGGAACTGAAAAACTACTTCAATCATCATATTCACTTCAAAAAAGCATGGTAGAAACAAGAATAAAACACAAAAGAAACTCCAAAAAAAATAGAAGAAGAATCACTAGCAAAAGAAGTGCAAAAATCACCATCAGAAAAACATCCGAAAAATTCCAAAATAACTAGCACAAAAAAAGAGAGGTAGATACATCGATGTATTTTAATTTTTTTATCACATGCAATAGTGTTCATACAATATACATGTGGTGTATTTTAATTTTTAATTGATTCACCATCGTATTTTGCTTTATTTATAAGATGAATGTTAATTTTTGTTATGATCATGGAGTGCAGATCCACTATATTAATTGCGTTAGTTTATGTTATAGTCGTAGAGTGCAGATCCATTATACTAATGGTTTAAATTGTTTATTTGTTATTTTATGTGTTGTTTATGATCCAAAAATGTAGATAGACTATATTAAAGATATGTTCTGTTTTTCATAGATCCAACCAATGTATTTTGCATCTTACTTACAAAAAGAAACGGTCTCAGCCAAATCCGACCGTCCAAAAACTCTTTTTTTTCAGAGATCAACGGATGTCATTTCTCTGTTTGGGTCATACATAAATCATGGCTGAGAATTCACCCATG
>JAJJMC010014687.1:107532-130351 GCA_023531435.1 Papaver californicum | reverse complement strand
CATCAACCCATTAACTCTCTAATTTATTTCCCCATAATCCCCTCTTCAGTTACAGTGTAGAATTAAGGAATTTTCCAATTTCAGACATTTAATTAGGGTATCTTTCTCTTCCGTTTCAAGCAATTAGTGTAAAAATTCATGCGTTTCTTATTTCTTATATTCCATTTATGGCTTCCATTCTTCAACTTCATCATTTTCCCCATTCCATAAATTTCATGCAGCCTTATTTCTTTCTTCCTCAGATGCAGTTTTTCCAGAGAATGAAGTTTATGCAATTGATATAGTAGCCAGCACAGGAGAAGGAAAGGTAAGACGTATGATGCTTTGACCTTTATTCATTCTTCCAAGTTCACTCTGTTAATTGATGCGTGTCGTAGGTGCAATCAAATTAGTGATCTTATTTCCACTCAATTAAAGAATAATATAATAGAATTCAAGTTCGTTCCCACAAGGAGCGAGGTATTTTAGTTGTCAAATGTTACTAATGGTTTTTTTTTTTAGGTTTTGAACAAAGTAAATAAGAAAGCGATTAAAAGTAAAGTCATAAGCAATGGAGATATAATTGAGGAATCTTTCTTCGTTACTAAAAAATCATTGAGTTGGTATATTCATCTACTCATTGTTAATCATAGATTATCACCAACCGTAGAATAAAAGATAGATCAATGTTAACCCCGAAATTCCTTATATCACTGGATACGGAAGTTCTCGTCTACCAGATTCTATTCAACCTAACCACCTAGTAGTAGATCACTCATGGTGTAATTTGGTCGAATGCTTTATATTTTGTGAATTTATAGGTTAATCCTAGCAGTTAGAATCTTAGATCAAGGTCCACTTACTAGTGTTGTTCGTATACACAATTGCTCCACAGAATCCCTCTGAAAGGTCTCGTGTTCTCTACTTGTGTACGAGTCAATGGACTATTACTTATCTCACAACTCAATACTAGCACTGGATTAAACTAACAAATCAATTTAGTTGGCCACCTAAATAATCTATCAATCAATCATAGACATTCTTTGTAGTAAAACAAACGATAATCATGTGAAAAACTCAAAATAAAATCATATATTAAATCAAATCATGTTTAGAAATTAGAATTCATCCTCAATCAATTAGGTTTTTAGGTACTCATGGATGTAGAAGAATTCATGTTATACATATAAGAAGTGGATAAGAAATCGTTATAATAATGGAACCGCTCCGAAACCCTAGCTTTTGCTCCTTGTGTTCTTTATCTCCTCCAAGACTTGCAAAGTTATGTAAAAGTTTTCAAAAAATGTCTCTTAATGTCTTGGGAGTCTCCTTTTATAGTACTTCATGATATCTAGGGCTTAGAATCCTTTCGGGACCGGGTTTCCTTCTCTTAGAAGTCAAAAACGCGTCAAAACGGAACCTTTGGACTTACCACAGTTGGCATATGTGATTCCCCACAAGCAATGCCGACTGTTGGTCCAATTCTCTACCACAAAACTTGCTACAGTCGGCATAGGTGTGTCACTTATGAACAATGCCGACTGTTGGTCCAATTCTCTGCCATAAAACTTCCTACAGTCGGCATAGATGTGTCACTTATGAGAAATATCGACTGTTGGTGTTAAAAAATACAAGTTTTTTCCCTATTTCGTGTCACAGTCAGCATTGGTGTGTCGCTTATAAGCAATGCCGACTCTTGAGTTGTAGGTGACCTTTTCTTCGTCTTGATTGTTTTGTCCATAACTTCTTCGTCCGAACTCGGAATGACCTCATTCTTTTTGCGTTCACTTTGTATTCTCGTTCTATTCAAGATGGTATTAAAAACTACTGGATTTGAATGAGTATAATTTGTATTTGACCCTTTTTCACTTGTAAGGCTCAATTTCCTTGGTCATTTCATGTCGCAATGAACTCCTTTCTTCTTCTTTGGCCTTGGAATGCTTGAATGCTTGAAGTAATTCACTTTTTAGATCTTTTGTAACCACTTTCACTCTTATTGGGATGATTCACCTAATATAAGACATAATATAGAAAACAAACGTAATAACAAGTAATATGCAAGATTTATAACAAATATTAGTATGAATTTGACACTAAAACATGTGAATTATGCACTTATCACTAATTATAAGACAATGTGCGGTGGGAGAGAGTTATCAGTTGAATATGAAAGTATCTCGGTTCATCTTCAGCGAAATTAACTAGAACTTCCCCATCATGCCATTTTTAGCTAGGTTTGGCTTTCGTATCCCATTTTCTAACAACTTTTTCTGCATAATTTACTTTAAGATACTTTATTATAAAATTCAGGCATCCCAGATTTGATGTTATTATTGGTAAAGTGGATTGAAAAAACTCTAGTGGTGAAGTTTATGTTTATCAATGAAATTCAGGTTGTCATTTATCTTCTTTGACATATTTGTCAAACTGTTAATATTTTCTGACAACTTTTATTAGAAAACTCGATAATAGAACGGTCAAAGGAGTTGCAAGCAGGGGCGGATCCAGGTCCGTAGGATAGAGGGTGCAAAAAAAAATCCTCCCCATGATAGGGGGTGCAAAATAGATTTTAAAGACTTTTTTATACCCAAAAAGTTACAAAAACACCTTAAATTTGGCTTAGAGTCAGCTGGGCTGGTTGTGGAATTGCACACCCTTGCTCTAAGCTAGCTCCGCCCATGGTTGTAAGCCAACTTGCAAAATGCATCAGAAGATATAACCGATCTCTTTGCTAAAATAGGTGTAAGGCTAAACTCTTCTGCTACTTTTGATAATTGATATCTCATGGCATTCACCTTTGAGTTGTTTTATTTCCACTTTACCTATTAATGTTAAGAATATCTTGATCATTGTCTAATTTTCGCTCTGATTTTATAACCAGTTTCTCTGCTTGCAGATTTTTTTGGTTATTGATGTTAATCTTCGATACAATTGTTATTTGCGTCCGGCTGAACTCCATCGAAAATTATGTGTAAGTATGTTTGAGAGTTTATTAAGTCATATACCTTTGATTTACAGTGACATCTCTTCAAATGTTGTCTTATTGGTTGCTTACTAACCTTAGGCAACATTTGTACATGGGTATTATCCTCACCGTAATTTTACATAATTAAATTCGTCTATTACTTGATTTGAATACGTTGGCAAAAAAAATTTGCATTAAATGTGCACTTTATACTTTTAGTCTACATCATTTTGGGATTGTGACATGTCTTTTCAATGTATAAATTTTAGCGAATTACTTTTATATACTTGAGTGATATTTGAACACATTTATTTCAAAAATAATAAGAAATATTGGGATAACAGAGAAGTTAACGGTCACATTATTGGAATGTCAACCATTTGTGAATCAAAAATAAAAAAATAGATGTATAGCATCCTACAGGATAACAAACTTGAGTGAATTCTTTTTTCTTTTTCGGCTGACATCATAACCGTCTAACTGTAGGTTCCAACATAGACTACTGTGTGAAGCCATCCTATGAGATTTAGGATATGTTTTTCATCTTAAGCAACGTAATCGAGTAACTCAATTATCTGAGTTTAGTATTACTTCAGGTAACCTTTTGTTATTAACACGGGGATTATTTAAGAAAGCAGATTGTTAAATATTTTTGTTGTTAAAACTATAAAACTGGGGTTCGTCTTACATACTACCTTGGGAAGAAACACGCCTAAAATTATTCAACTTAGAAGAGATCGTTTAGTAAAAATCATTCAAATTATTTTCAACTCCACAACAAATGGAACTGCTCCTTTTCTATTTTATTTTTAAATATTATAATTGTGTTTTTTAGGTTAAAAGTTTTGTTTTTTATCACTTTTTTGGGGTATTGATTCCTTTCAATTCTTATGTATATGGGAATGTGTGTTTAGGGTCATAATTTTGATTTCTTGGTCCTGAATTTGACTAAAAACTCATCATACCTCTCTTCAATGCCACTCTCTACTTTAGACATGTTGTTTAGAGACAATATCATGAGACATGTGGATTTCACTAGGTTTTCGTTCCTATCTGTTAATCATGAAGTGGATTTTTTTTTTGAAGCTTAAATGATATAATAATGTAGCAACTTTTAGTTGATTTCCTATTCAAAAAGTGATTCTAACAAGGTATGGTTTCACCAGCTTATCATGATATTGTACACCAAGGAAGACAAAATCATGTAACCTGTAAAGAAGCCCACACAATTAAATTAAGAATGCAATACAATTTGCACCTTTTCAATTAATTCAACAATCAAACATCGACAATGGGATAATGAATTAATAAAATTTTACCATTTTTCTCCTGTAATTAGTCATCTATTGGTGGAAGAGGTTATAATTGCTATTTTTGGTGAATTTACAGATGATTCGGTAGCTACAAATAATGCAACTTTCTCAACTCACTATGTTATTTTATGTTAAATGGCTTTATTTCTTATTACTATATGAGAATTTTGTTATTCAAATTTGAGGATTTGGTGTTATTTAAATAAAAAAGCCTTTGTGGTATAATTGCTTATGTTGTGTTTTATGTACAACATGGAAGTTAGAAGGTCGTAATCTTATACTACTACATTGCAGACGTGTTTTGGGTGTCAGTTATAGTCTGTGTGTATACAACATGCCCAAAAAACTCTTGGTTTCGATTTTTCTTCATCTTTCCAAGGTTTATTCAACCTTTGTCCTTTGGAAAGTCAATCTTTTGCAATACTTGCTTGGAAATTGTGGTTTTTTCACTTCGGATTTTGGGAATTCAGCGTTGTAGTTCTTGCCGTGGTAATTCAGGTTTGGATAACCCGAGGCTTTGAAAGATAATTTTTTTTAATTCAGGTTTCAACAAGGTTGGCAACATCAAGCTTTGGAAACTCATCGGGCTCGATAAGACTATATTTCAATCCTATACAATAACGTCTGTTCGGACTTCGGTAGACTTGAGATGTGAATCTTAATCACATTGGTGGTAATTCCGACTTTAGAAAAGTGGAGATGTTAATCTTTGGTAATGATAACATTTTTGAAAAGAGATTTGCAAGATGTGAAGGGCAGGATGTCATTGTGCTAGTTAGCAGGAACAAAAGCTAAAACCTAATCAATCTATGGAACTCTGACAATCCTATCCAGAACCACATACGACTGGATTTATCTTAATGTCATTCTTGAATGTTGTGTTAAATCAATCACTGTAGCTTTCATTTGAGCCTCAATTTGCTCTTTAAAAAATTTGAAGATATGTTTGACAGAATTTGTATTTACAGACAAAGTTTTGAATTCTAAACTTTTAAAGTTATGTTAGTTTGCTATAAACTATATGCACGAAGAGTTATTTCATGAAAGTATGCAGAGAAAGCAGAAAAAAAATATGGACTGGAGGTGATTCGAGTTACTGATTAGTTTTTGATGCATTAACATATTCGAAAGAATACATGTAGCACTGATTGATGTACAGAGTTGCAAGTGTGATTGGCGAGTAAATCCAATTTCATACTCCTTCATGGTAACGCCACACCTCATAATTCTAGGTCGGCCGACCTAAAATAGAAGTGTGGAATACTCATGGAACACTTTACACACTCAAAACCTTCAAGCCAACAAATGGAGATCTGGCTATCGTGTGGCTCTTGAAAGTAATAGGTTTAAAAATCTTATTTAAAAATGATGAGAGTTATAAAAGAAAAAGAAAGTCTTTAAAACAATAATCTATCTTCGACACGCAGGTCGGTTATTTAATTTAAATGATAAGAATATTACTTAAAATAAGGAAGTCTAGATTTAAAGACAAACTATAAAACATTTGATTGTTTGAGCACCTTGAAGACAAAGATGATGTAGCTTACCGGAACAAAAAGTCGTTCTACTAGTTAGGTTGCTCCGCGGCCACCGTTCCCTGAAAAATAATAGTAAGTTGGGTCAAACCCCAACTTAAAGTAGGTTCTCGCACCCTTATGCGCTTTACGAATAAACTAGAAGACCAAGGTTCGTGAAATGACTTCGTAAGAAAAAATAATTTATAGAAGTATCTCTTTGAAAGTAACAAGTCCGACGACCTAGACATAAATACAAAACTTTATTGAATCTAGGAAAACACAAAGGCACACAAAACAATTATATATAAAGAAATGAAAACAGGTTTCCCACACACAAAAACTAATCGACTTCCCCTCTATATGATTTCATTCTATAACTGTACGACGACACATATCGACCCTTGCGAAGTCCACTTAATTCCCTACAATGCGCAGGAAAATAAATGTTGTCGATCCCATTCAAGATAATAGATCCATATCTTCTAGGCGACCCCTCGGTCATCGCCCAATAACCTCTGGGAGTCGAACCGACTACGAGTCTTATTCATCTTCGCATAACATTTTTTTATGTCGACTGCACTCGTACAATTAAACATAAAAACACCCAGAAATATGGCAAAAACAAACGCCACAATACAATCATCTTACTGATATGGTGATTGAATTACAAATGGCTAACACCATTATTCTATCAGAACTTTAAATAGTCTAGACAAACCTTTTAAATCTGAAACTCACCAATTGCACGTAACACTCAGTAACATTCTAGTATTCGGAGTAATGTTTAAGATTCAAATTATCACACACTCCCTATGCTACAGACTTAATCCCGCTCAAAAATGAACATATTAACACTAGCATTTCTATAATGCCGTGAGCTCCATCCAAGACTACATCACAAGAGAAATAATGAGTAGTAGTACATATATGCAGATCCTACATACAGTAACCATAGTTGAAAAACAGACCTTATATTTTCATCATGAAGACCATGATTTGGTCAAGCCCATAATTGGGTAAGGCTGATAACTACAACACATATATGTATACATAGTAAATTCACGATACAAAACATCTGTATACATACAGAGCAAATTCATGACTTGAGACATCTGTGTATACGAAGCTAAATCATGGGAAACGTTTGATGTGAGCGAATCTATAGCTGCCACATTTTATGATACAAAAACATCTGTGTATATCGACAACGATGATGATTAATCAATTAATACATAGCAAAAATACAAAAACTGCTACACTAAAGATTTATTAGCCCTTCTTCTACTTCCCTGTATGTTACTACACAGCTATTGTAATCAAATCTTTAATTTTAAATTCTTCTTCTTCTTTCCCTTTTTTAGAGATGGGTTCATAAAAACTCTTTTAGAAATATTAGACCATACTGTAAAGAATGTAAAAGTTAGAGAACCTACTTGGTATGTGAAGCAAGGAAACAAATCCAATCCCTTTTCTTCTCTAATGGATGAAATTCTTTTCTTCTCTCTTTTGTGTGCGTCTCTTCTATTTTAGGTTCTTCCAAAAAATACACACCAACAAAACCCTAACTATATGTAAATATCTTAACTAGTTTTCCTAAAACTATTCGGACTTTATCTCCCCCACGTAGTGTTAACTATCTCATGAATAACTAACTAAACCTAATACTAGAGAGCATGCAGTTCTAGGATAAGGGGTTTTACAATCTTCCCCCCTAAAAAGAAAAGTTTTCGTCCTCGAAACGAAATCGTACTTACCAGATTGTTGAAGAATTCAGGGTAACGAGTCACCATGTCCTCCTCACGTTCCCAGGTGACTTCCTTGTCATTGTGATGGTGCCACTGAACTTTAACCATAGGAATGGTCTTCCTTCGAAGGACATGCTCTCGGCGATCAATGATTCTATACGGCTTTTCTTCATAAGATACATCCTTCTGTAATTCCAGATCTTGATAGTCTATTACTGAGTGCTGATCTGCGTCCCATACATTCTTTCGAAGCATAGATACGTGAAAAACATTATGAACCCCAGCTAGAACTTCTGGTAGAGAGAGACGATAAGCCACCTTCTCAATCCTTTCCACGATAGGAAATGGTCCAATAAAACGAGGAGCAAGTTTTCCCTTTTTACCAAAACGTAACACACCCTTCATGGGTGAAACTTTGAGAAGAACTAGGTCTCCAACTTCATATTCCCGGTCCTGATGTCTCTTGTCCGCATAACTATTTTGTCTACTCTGTGTTGTGCGCAATCTTTCTCTAATTAGTGCAATCTTTTCGGACGTCTCACGAATAATTTCTAGTCCCGTGAGTTTGGATTCTCCAACTTCTGTCCAACATAAAGGTGAACGACAAGGTCTGCCATACAACGCCTCAAACGGAGCCATGCCAATGCTATAATGGTAACTATTGTTGTATGCAAACTCCACTAAAGGTAAGTGATTCATCCAACTACCTCCAAGATCAATAATAGTGCACCTCAACATATCCTCAAGCACTTGGTTCACACGTTCAGTTTGTCCATCAGTTTGAGGATGAAATGTTGTGCTAAAGTTCAACGAAGACCCTAAAGATGTCTGAAAACTCCTCCAGAACCGTGATGTAAAAGATGAATCTCTGTCAGAAACGATAGATATTAGGACACCATGAAGCTTAACTATCTCACCCATGTACAACTGAGCTAACTTGTCACCAGAATCGTTCGTCTTGACCGGTAAGAAATGTGTTGATTTCGTCAATCTATCTACTATCACCCAGATTTCTTCGTGACCCTTACTCGATCGCGGTAACCCAGTAATAAAATCCATGGATATGTTTTCCCACTTCCACTCTGGAATAGGTAAAGGCTGCAACTTACCAGCTGTGTTTTGGTGTTCGATCTTTACTTGATGACAAGTAAGACACTTTCGGACGTGGTCTGCTACATCACGCTTAATCCCAGACCACCAATATTGTCGCTTCAAATCCTTATACATCTTATTACCACCAGGATGTATAGTATACTTGCTTCGGTGTGCTTCATCTAAAATTGTTCGTCTCAAATCCTTAACATCTGGTACGTATAACCTTCCACGATACCTCAACCCACCATCTTGACCAACAATAAAGTTCTTATCCGTTATTTCCTGAATTTTCTCTAGTTGACTCTTACACCAATCATCCTCATCTTGAGCTTCCATAATCCGACGCAACAGAGATGGACCGATAACCATACTACCAAAGAAAAAATCTTGACCTTTAGTCGTACCCATGTCGAAATCAAAACAAGCAACCTCTTCTAACATACTCCACTGTTGTACCATCAACGAAGCTACTATTCCCATTGGTTGTCGGCTCAGAGCGTCAGCCACCACGTTAGATTTCCCTGGATGATATTCCAACTTGAAGTTGTAATCTTTTATTAACTCCATCCATCTCCTCTGACGCATATTCAACTCTTTCTAAGAAAATAGATATTTGAGACTCTCAGAAAAGAGCTCAAACTTCTCACCATACAAATAATGTTTCCAAATCTTAAGTGCAAACACCACGGCGGCTAACTCAATGTCATGTGTAGGGTAGTTTCGCTCATGAGGTCTCAACTGTCGTGAAGCATAGGCAACTACCCTGTCATTCTGCATCAACACACATCCCAACCCCTGAATCGAAGCATCAGTAAAAATTACCTTCTTCACTCCACTCTCCGGAATGATCAAAACCGGTGCATAAGTCAGCTTGCTTTTAAGTTCACAAAAATACCGCTCACACTCAACACTCCACTTGAAAGGAACATCCTTCTTCGTCAGGTTCGTCAAGGGACCAGCCAGAACTGAAAATCCCTGAATAAACCTACGGTAATAGCCAACCCCAAGAAGCTACGGATCTCAGTCACTGTTCTGGGTTGCTTCCAGTACGATACAGCTTGAACCTTAAAGGGATCAACGGATATGCCAGAACCTGATACTACGTGACCTAAATATTTCACTTCTTTCTTCCAGATTTCACACTTCTCGAACTTGGCATACAACTGATGCACTTTCAAAGTCTTAAGTACCTGATGAAGATGATTTTCATGATCTTCGGAAGTCTTAGAGTAAATCAGTATATCATCTATGAACACAATCATAAAACTATCTAAAAATTCACGAAACACACGGTTCATCAAATACATGAATATTGTCGGTGCATTTGTCAACCCAAAAGGCATCACCAAAAATTCAAATGAGCCATAACGAGTCACGAAAGCTGTCTTGGAAATATCACTTTCACGAACTCTTACTTGATGATACCCAGACCTCAGATCAATATTGGAAAACCACTTTGCACCATTTATTTGATCAAAAAAATCGTCTATCCTTGGTAAAGGATACTTGTTCTTTACTGTAACCTCATTTAACTTTCGATAGTCAATACACATTCTCAACGATCCGTCCTTCTTCGCCACAAACAACACTAGTGCACCCCATGGAGAACTGCTTCGTCTAATGAAGCCTTGACCTAGCAATTCCTCCACTTGTTTCTTCAGTTCGCTCATCTCCACCTCTGCCATACGGTATGGGGCTTTGGCTATTGGTGCAATGCCTGATTCCAGTTCAATACAAAAATCTACCTCCCTCTGCGGTGGCAAACCGGGTATCTCCCCAAACACCTCTAGATACAGACATACCACTTCAATAGACTTCAAAGGTGTAGTCTCTGATGATGACCCCTCCATTAAAGCACTACACAACCCACTGGTCTATTGTGAACTCCCCATCAAGTCGGACACGACAATCTCGCCCTCTTCAGGAATAATATAAGTGACTGTCTTAGTATAACAGTCTAACCTAGCATGATGAGCCGCAAGCCAGTCCATGCCTAAGACCACATCATACACATCTAAATTCATAACAAAAAGGTCTGCAGCAAGATCTATAGTGCCCATATGAATAATACACGACCTAAACATGTGATCAATAGATGCTGAACCACCCATCGGTGATGATACAACATCAGAACACTTCTTTAACACAACATGCAACGTTTTCACAAACATAACAGATATAAAAGAATGAGTAGCTCCTGTATCCAACAATACTCTACCATGACGAGTGTGAATAAGAAAGGTACCTTCTAACATTACCACCGGTACCTCACCATTCCGAGGCATGACAGCATTCAACCGAGGCTGAGGCCCTCGTCCCTGTGGATGGTTCTGTCCTTGAAGTCGTTCATCTTCCGCTAGAGTTTTTCCCTTTTTTGGACAATCACGATCCTTGTGTCCTTTTTCTTGGCAGTGATAACATGGTCCCCTAAATACGTATCCTTATGTTCTCATTGGTTGAGGGGTTCGGACTATGGCACCATTATTACTATTTCCCTCTTCTGCTCGGGGTTTCTTCCAACCCTGATTACCCTGGTGGAAATGACGTTTCTGACCACTAGTATTCCCATACTTATTCTCCTTTTCTTCGTACCCTTAGCATCCACTCTGCTAGTTTTCTTCTTCTTTGCCTCTTGAATCCCCAAGCAATGTGCCCTAGCACAATTCACAACCTTGGCATACGTATCAAAACTAGGGTTCGCAATGATATGACGAGCAATCCCACCGTTCAATCCACTCAAAAATCTCGCAATCCGATCTGCTTCTGTAGGGATGAGGTGAGCGGCAAAAAGTGAAAGTCGGTCAAACTCACACTCATACTCTACAACCGTCTGATCCTCTCTCTGTCGTAGACTCTCGAATTGTCGGATCATCTCCTGACGCTCGACAGGCGGGAAGTAATGCTCAAGGAAATTTTGTTTGAACACTACCCACTGGCATTCCATAGCATCAACGGTCCTACTCATGGACTCCCACCAGGTTGCTGCATTTTCTTCCAGTTGAAACGCAGCCATTCTCTGCTTAAATGCTCTTGAACAGTCAAATTGAGATAGTATCTTGTCCATTCTGTTGCACCATTGCTGTGCTTCGATTGCACCTCCCTTTCCACTGAATGTAGGTGGTTTCATCTTCAGAAACTCCTGGTAATACTGAACCCAAGACTTCCCATTGTGATGTCTCTCACTGGGGAGTGGTTTATTCCTTGCTGTAGTCTCTACATTCTCCCTTCCTTCACGTGATCCAAGCCTCTGATCTAGCGCTGTTGTAATCGCATTATTCATCATCGTCTGGAGATTCTCTAGAGTTATTACTTGAGGTTCGGCTTCACCTCCGTCAACCCGAATCGTCCTGGAACTACCAGAGGACCTAGTCCTACTACCAGACCTCGTATCATCCCTAGAACTATGGTTTCCCCCATAATGAGGATACTCAACACTCTCTTCAACGGAAGTCTCAGTCATATTCTCATCTCGACCACGGCCTCGTCCTCGTCCTCGCCCAGTAGCACCTCTAAGTCTACCGCGACCTCAAGTCCCATTGTTCCGATCTCCATCCATTCTTGAAGACAAAGAAAAATAAGGAACAATCAACACACAGTTTCATCAAAAGAAAAAAGAAATCATTGTGCTCCTAGAAGTAACTTGTGCCTATGTGAAACAACAAGACTCTACACCCGCTCCCAATGATTTTCCGTAACCAAAAGCTCTGATACCACTTTGTAACACCCCACCTCATAATTCTAGGTCGGCCTCCCTAAAATAGAAGTGTGGAATACTCATGGAACACTTTACACACTCAAAACCTTCAATCCAACAAATGGAGATCCGGCTATCGTGTGGCTCTTGAAAGTAATAGGTTTAAAAATGACGAGAGTTATAAAAGAAAATCTGGTAAAAAGAAATTCTTTAAAATAATAATCTATCTTCGACACGCAGGTCGGTTATTTAATTTAAATGATAAGAATCTTACTTAAAATAAAGAAGTCTGGATTTAAAGACAAACTATAAAACATTTGATTGTTTGAGCACCTTGAAGACAAAGATGATGTAGCTTTCCGGAACAAAAAGTCGTTCTACTAGTTAGGTTGCTCCGTGGCCACCGTTCCCTGAAAAATAATAGTAAGTTGGGTCAGACCCAAACTTAAAGTAGGTTCTCGCACCCTTATGCCCTTTACGAATAAACTAGAAGACCAAGGTTCGTGAAATGACTTCGTAAGAAAAAATAATTTATAGAAGTATCTCTTTGAAAGTAACAAGTCCGACGACCTAGACAGAAATACAGAACTTTATAAAATACAGGAAAACACAAAGGCACACAAAACAATTATATATAAAAGAAACGAAAACAGGTTTCCCACCAACGAAAACTAATCGACTTCCCCTCTCTATGATTTCATTCTATAACTGTACGACGACACATATCGACCCTTGCGTAGTCCACTTAATTCCCTACAATGCGTAGGAAAATAAATGTTGTCGATCCCATTCAAGATAATAGATCCATATTTTCTAGGCGACCCCTCGGTCATCGCCCAATAACCTCTGGGAGTCGAACCAACTACGAGTCTTATTCATCTTCGCATACATTTTTTTATGTCGACTGCACTCGTACAGTTAAACATAAAAACACCCAGAAATATGGCAAAAAAAAACGCCACAATACAATCATCTTACTGATATGGTGATTGAATTACAAATGGCTAACACCATTATTCTATCAGAACTTTAAATAGTCTAGACAAACCTTTTAAATCTGAAACTCACCAATTGCACGTAACACTCAGTAACATTCTAGTATTCAGAGTAATGTTTAAGATTCAAATTATCACACACTCCCTATGCTACAGACTTAATCCCGCTCAAAAATAAACATATTAACATTAGCATTTCTACAATGCCGTGAGCTCCATCCAAGACTACATCACAAGAGAATTGATGAGTAGTAGTACATATATGCAGATCCTACATACAGTAACCATAGTTGACTAACAGATCTTATACTGTCATCATGAAGACCATGATTTGGTCAACCCCATAATTGGGTAAGGCTGATAACTACAACACATCTATGTATACATAGTAAATTCACGATACAAAACATCTTTATACATACAGAGCAAATTCATGACACGAGACATCTGTGTATACGAAGCTAAATCATGGGAAACGTTTGATGTGAGCGAATCTATAGCTGCCACATTTTATGATACAAAAACATCTGTGTATATCAACAATGATGATGATTAATCAATTAA
Organism: Papaver californicum; assembly: GCA_023531435.1. Classification (NCBI taxonomy): domain Eukaryota; kingdom Viridiplantae; phylum Streptophyta; class Magnoliopsida; order Ranunculales; family Papaveraceae; genus Papaver; species Papaver californicum. The sequence goes on along the minus strand of JAJJMC010014687.1, from coordinate 116,484 downwards.
TACATAGCAAAAACTGCTACACTAAAGATTTATTAGCCCTTTTTCTACTTTCCTGTATGTTACTATAAAGCTACTGTAATCAAATCTTTAATTTTAAATTCTTCTTCTTCTTTCCCTTTTTTAGAGATGGGTTCATAAAAACTCTTTTAGAAATATTAGACCATACTGTAAAGAATATAAAAGTTAGAGAACCTACTTGGTATGTGAAGCAAGGAAACAAATCCAATCCATTTTTTTCTCTAATGGATGAAATTCTTTTCTTCTCTCTTTTGTGTGCGTCTCTTCTATTTTAGGTTCTTCCAAAAAATACACACCAACAAAACCCTAACTATATGTAAATATCTTAACCAGTTTTCCTAAAACTATTCGGACTTTATCTCCCCCGCGTAGTGTTAACTATCTCATGAATAACTAACTAAACCTAATACTAGAGAGCATGTAGTTCTAGGATAAGGGGTTTTACATTAATATTGTAGAATATTAGTTTATCAACTCTGGCTTCACAGGGATTCAAGTCTTCTTTCGTTAATTTTTTATGTTTGCAATGTCATTCTGTTTTGTACCCTGGCTATTCTTATGATGTTCTATGTACAGTTGTTGCGATCGCTAATCTCTTTATTTGAGAACCAGACAGACGATACGAATGAATAAAAAGAAAAACCTTGGAGAGCCAAATAATTAGGCCTGTTAAGTTTAGGATTTGGTTGAAGATCAGTTCAACGGTATTTAAAATATTTTCTCCAATTGGACATTTAGCTTGATTTCTTCATTTTCTTCTTTATCTTAACTCATTCTTTATCTAACCTCATCGGATAAAAGTAACTGCAAATAGCTTCAGACAACCAAGTCAATAATAATCAAGTAAAAGTAAAAATAAAATAAAATAGCAACCTTCTCCAATTCTTAAGCAATATTTTTCACAAAGGAGTTGGTGGTTTTAGATAGAGATGAATTTATAGCAGTTAATGGTGATATTTGTGAGATCTGAGTTTTTTTGGTATGATGCACACATATGTATATTTGGTCGTTGCACTTATCAATAAGATTACATAGGATGGTTACGACACTTAACCATAAAATTTGGAAAATACAATGCTATTTTATATATGTAACAGTTTTATACATTTTGGTTGGAATTAATATACACTACCAAATATTGATTATCCCACCAAATTATATCAACAAAAAGCAAACAGGTGGCGGCTACCGGCGTGCTAGGATTAAATATAATAATCTTAACTTTCCACGACAAACCAAAACCCTTGTCGTTATGGCATTGGTCATACCCTAGTTTTTTTATTAAATGAAATGTAAATTTCTGTTATGATCCCAAAGTGCAGATCCACTATACTCATGGGGTTTATCGATTTGTGTGGTTCGTTATATTTTAAACTATATGGATATATTTATGGCATTGCATATTGTATATAATATTTATTTCAACATATATATATATATATATATATTGTAAAACAACGGTACGAGATGAACATTTACAGTGCAAAACCACTATACTATTCTTTTTTGTTAAATTTTTGTGTGGTTCATTACATTTTGAACTCTATTATAGGCATATTTATGACAGTGCATATTTATTATATTGTGTAGACATTACCTTATATTTATGACAGTGCATATTCCCTATACTGTATTATAAAATCTTACAGTGCATGTGTGCTTCGCTTCCCCATAATCAATAACTTTTGTGTTTTTTTTTGTAACTATGGTATGCTAAACATACTCATATAGTTAAACCAATGACATTACCAGAAGGGAGCAATCTGCTGAGAGCTTCCATGTGGAACACTAGAGAATTCTCGAAGGAATTTACCAAAGATATGGAGTTTTCATAGTACCCGTAAAAAATATGAACCCTAAATTGTATTTGTTTATGTATTATTGAGAGTGTATGTATTCTGGACTGAAAAAACTGTTGTTTTGTATTCTTCAGTGTATGTATTCTGCACTGAGTAAAACTATTGATTTTATAAAAATGTATGTATTCTGCACTGACAAAAACATGTTGATTTGTGTTAAAAAATTGAAAATATAGACAGTGTATGTTTTCTGTATTGATAAAAATTTGGGTTTATGTTATAAATATTGGAATTCAAAATAATGTATAAAGTATGCATTAATAAAAATATGTATTTGTATTTATGTTTGAGCAGAATAATTTGTCTGAAATTGCGTAGAAGGTGGCAAAAGATGAGGTCTCAAACATGAAGGTTCCCAAGAGGCACAACAACATAGACATGAGAATGCAAATGGTTATGAAGAGGAGAAATACAAAGATTTGAGGATGACCATTCAGTTTAAATGGATGGAGATGCAGTGCATGAACGACGACGGAGAGTCGATAAATCCATTAATGGAACAAATGTTGACTAACATTTACCATAAAGCTTACCTGTTTACCAAGCCTATCTCCGGCGAACAAATGGATGGTTACACACTCTCGAACTCTCTCCACTTGGGGTATTATAGGATTTGATCATATTGTATCTAGTTTACTATTGAACATCCAGTGATTATTATAAATATATTATAGGTATAGTATCTGATGTTTTTTCTCAACTCTATATACTTTTTTTTAATCTGCAGTGATTATATAGTCTTTCAAAAGTTTTAGTTTGTACATTTTAAGATATATGATGTTTTTTCTCAACTCTATCTACTTTTTTCTTAACTTTGCGGTAATTATATAGTCTTTCAAATGAGTATATTGCCTACAATACTAAAAGGAACGCAAGAAATCTCTATAAAATAACTGAAAAGAATATGCTAACTCCAATTTCTCACGATTCAAACAAACTAATAGAAAAATTTTGATTTTCTAGAGAGTATATACATAACGCACCGAGAAAAACTGTTGATTTTTTAAAGAGTCTACATATTTTACATCAACAAAAAACTGTTGATTCGTAAGAAACTTTCACTAAAGTAATCGTAATCATTAATGTATTCTGCATTGACAAAACATTTTTATTTTTATGACAGTCAATTAGTATGTATACAAACAAAGACTTTATTACAAAGATCTTGTTACACAAATGATATAGAACAAAAGGCCAAAGTGGTGGTATATCTCAAAAAGCTCAAGAGGCCTAAAAATGGACTGACGCAATACTTAAAAGAGTGGATTATATAGACGTATCCAATGCTTTGCTTAAAAATTGAGTACATAGCCGTCATCTTAGGTAGGTACAAGTTCGCATCTGCAAATCAACACAGTGACACCTGCATACATAAAACAAAACCACTTATAAATTTCAGTATAGCATATATGCACTAGGAAAAATCAAAAAAAAATGTTGAAAATAACTAATTTTATGGAGCGTAGCATATATGCATTGAAAAAAACTCCTAGGTTATTTAGATTTGATTCCAATAGTAAAAATATTATATACTGTAAATACCTAGGCTATTAGACATGATCCAACAATGCAAATATTCTGTACTGACAATACACAATGTTCTCCGGGAAAAATGAGTACACATCGAACAATATATAAAATGAGGGAATACATTCCCCAAAACTAATAATATATAAAAAATATACTCCATAAAAATATAATTGAGTGCAGTTGTCCAACTGAAAAAACATTATTCTTCTGGATGGACTTGTCTGGTTTTGCATTTATAAAACCAATGTTATGTCTACATTAGTTTTACAACATTTTGTATCACCATAACAATAATCGCATACCAAAACAGTATTAAAAGATAGAAAATATGACATCGCGGCAGTGGTTGTTCTCTCAATCATCCGTCTTTAATTTATCGGAACAAAAGATCCATTAACAAGCCAGGACTAATATATAGTTCAAGTTAAGGCACTGGTTCTGTATATTATATTTACCTTGGTTAGTTCCACAATTAAGGGTAACAGATACAATTGTCGTGGTCAGATTTATGTTACTGTCACGAATATCTATTATAAGGAAGGAAATCAAACTTAAGAACGACCAACAGGTAGAGAAAAATAAGTTGATTTACCAATAAGGTACATAGGTTTCCTAGAAAAATTACCTTCCCTTTACTGTGATATAACTCTGAGACCCCGAATTAAATACCCCATCAGCATAACAAACCGCAGGTCCACCATAATCCGAAGTTATCGGTAACAAAAATTAATTTGTTCACCAAAGGAATGTTAGATCAGTGACTATCATTCGGCAGGACTATCAAGAGATTGAATTCCACCAACGCATGATTTACATTTATTGTAGTGCCTGATATGGCCTGTGATTTTCCAATTGTGTACTGTTAATCCCTTTCAGGTATGTTAAAAATGATTTTCCAATAATATAATAGATATCAACCAAACAGAAAACGACAGTCTGCAATTAACAACCAAAGACGATAGTACATTAAATATATTTACTACCACACAATGCGTTGTCGGTGAAGGAAATTACACCAGCGAAACATTATTAGGATTTTAATGCGCTATTTTTCGAGGCAGGAGAATAATTTCAATATTTATCTCGAGTTATAAAGAAAATACATTTTAAAGGTTAATTGAGTCTGTATGTTTAGATTGGTGGAAATCGAATTTCATAGCTACTCATCCACATTGTATATCATTAATGTGTAATTTCTTTCTTTCTTTCTTTTTCATTTGCAATCCATAAAATCCATATCATCTTTGGTTAGTGATTTAGAAATATTAGCTACAATATTTTTCACCGTTCCCTATGGGTTCTATTCGTACACGTCGTTGTCTACTAGTTAGATATTGTGCATTTGTAGTTATATTTATTATAGGTTTCTGAGCCTACCAGTAAATCCGGCCAACGTCAGAACCCTTTTCATTAACTTTTTCAAACTACTTTTCGTCAGCTCAGACAGAATGTGAATCGGCTAAAATCAACCGCAGAAGCTTCAAACCTTTCAGGTTAAACAGAACCGACAAGCTTAACTGGGGCAAACCCAACTAATTCATTAACTTTCTTAAACGGCTAATCAAATCACCACCATTACCTCCTCGTGGCATAAAGGTGAATATAACCAAACATTTAGGTACATTTACTAGAATTACTTTACTTCACCCTTTTCGTATTCATCTTCAAACACGGGTGCTTGACCATTTTCCACAGGTACTGCTGTAAGAAAAATAATATCTAGCGGGTATAACATAAGCTCGTAGTGTAAGAAGTGGAAAAAATTAGTTTTAATCAACCATCGCCCAATGAGGGCTTCACCAATATTTCGATCACCATAAGGTAGATCAACTTGAAATACATTGCCACATCCACAATTATCAATTATATTTTTGGCATGTGGACACATAATAGCTCTTCTATAAAGTTTCTACAAATTTGTTCATTCATCCCTAAAAGTAATTATATCTTGCCTCTAATCATCAATATGACTAAGTACGTGGTCTTCTTACTAGTATGAGATTCTTTTGTATGCCATTTCTTTCATCCTGTAGTTCACATACGTAAGATGAATTTGTTATGCGTACTCGAAATTGCTAATTAAGTAGTAACAATAAAATAAGATCACTTACCTTGACATATTAATTATGCAACAATGAAAAAACGCAAAAAATTATTTCAAACCGGACTGGTACTCATAAATTATAAGGTATTTAACTAATGACAACTCACAAATAACTTAATGCATACTTCCTTAAAACAAAACTACTTACTTTTAGAACAACTAATTTTCTTCTCTACATATACACATATATATACCAAGGTATAGACAAAAACTAGAGTACCCAATATATGAGTACCAAAAACATAATAAGATGGAATAAAAAAAGAAAAAAATCATAAACAAAACGAAATACAAAAGATCAAAACCGATAAAACAACAAAAACGAATAAGAAAAAAGAGATTTTGATATCCATAGCACATCCATTTATTATTTATAAATCAAATAAAATAAGTGATTTAATTAACCAACAAACCTTTACACTTATTAAGTATATCCATAAAAATTAAACACAATCACTATAAGTTAATTAATTATCAAATCCCTAAATCTACAAAAAAAAAAAAAAAAAAAAAAAAGATAAAGTCATAACTAGTTATAATAGTTAATCCAATGTAAAAACTGTTGATGATTTTGAAACATCATTGATACTCTTAATTAATTTTAATGTATCCATGATCAAAGAAGAACATTATCTTAGATAAAACTTTTATAGTTTTCTCATTGAGTTTTAGAGGAATGGTTTCAGCCTTTTAAGTAAATAATCAAGACCTTAGTAATTCACTTTCATTAACCTTGTTGTGAGATTTTTAAGAGAATAGTTAATATTAATTAGAATTATAAATTAATATGGATTAAAGGAGGGTTAAGGTTTAATTTGATTTTGGAGGAAGTAAGAATTAGGGTTCATACTTGAGTAAATTCGTGAGAATAGTGAGTAAAGAATTAAATTCACTTTGAATTACAATTTAATTTAGATTTATGGAAAAATTAAGATTTATTTTAATTTTGGGGAAGAAGTAAGACTTTATTTTAGTTGCAAGTGTTAGATAAAATGCTCAGTTGAACCCACAATGATAAATGATCAAGTTTGTTGTCATGTTTTAGCTACCAAAATTATTTCTTAATATGTAGTCTTCTAAACTCGGCTTCAGACTAGATTAGATTTGGTAGTATTAGACTTTTAGGATTCGCTCAAGTTACCCTTGAATACTGAACATTGAGGATCACACGAAGACATCATTTGAAGACCTTCATCAAAGGTTAGTAACGAGGACTGATTTCTTTTAAGATTATTTTCCCTTCTATTTATCTATAGTAGCATTGTCAAAGACTTTAGTAGTTAATAAATTATAAAAAAGGAACTCGTCATGGGATAACAAAATTTTGCTCAAGTCTAGTGAAGTTTTGATTTCAAGTTCTTGTTGAAATTCGAAACTAAATTTAAGAGGAAGAAAACAAGTGAGTTGTTGGAAGTCTAGGTTCACAAACCCAACATTTGACTTAGTGAAGCTAATTAGAAATTTTACTACTAATGACTTTCTAATCACTTGAGTTCGGGAACCTAAAATTTGAGTTCGGGAACCTTAAAACATGTAGGATCTCTACTGATGGCTTTTGGTCACTTGAGATCGCAAACTTATTTAAAGTTAAAACGAAATTTTACTGATGAATTTTTACCATTTGAGTTCGCGAATCTAAACTACTATTGTTTTTCCTAATGCCTTTTTTTATGGTTAGGTTCGCGAACCTAAATTAGAAAAGTGTTTCTTGGATAGTTTTTCTAACTAGGTTCACGAACCTTAGGTTGTGAACGGAAAGGTACAAAACGTCCAAAAACTCTTCTTTGGAAATTGTTGTACTCTTTATTTGTTTTCAAGAAAAAAAAATTCACATGCTTACGGATTGTTGTTCTTAGCATAATTTTTTACGGTTAAAGTTATTTTTTATTTCCAAAAATTGATCAAACTTGAGATACAAGTTTGAGTCCTAATTCACGTAGTTGGAACTACGCATGCACAACCTAACTATAGCAGTTTGAAGTTGTGTTTAGAAGTAATTACTTATGGTAATTATTTGGCGCTAAATTGTTTAAGTACTTCAAACTATGGAAAGAACCTCAATACAAGTTAAGTTCTAACTAAAGAAACAAATTTTATGTATCCGAGGAAAAAACTTAAACTTAGCAGCATTGGGAATTACTTAGGTTGCAAGAAATTCATTGCTTACATCTAAAGCAATCTAGCCTTGATCGATTATTATATATTGGAGACATCCTGCAACACAGAGTCTCAATACCCTACACGTTGTATATCTTGTTGTAAAGGTTGTCCTCCATCATCGAAGTTTTTTTGAGAGCAAAGGGTGAGGCTTTACCTGGGGATTTTTGAAGCACAATAAGTAGAAACCATCATCTTGATAGTTTCGGAAACCGTATCTTGCTTTGATATGTTGTATAATTCTTGACCATCTAAACGCCATTCTCTTCAGCTATAAATTATTCAAGAATTTTTGATCAAACATAAGATTTGATAGAACTTCAATCTCAATTTCCTATATCATTTATATATTGAAATCCAGATTCAAAGAATCCACAAGTATATCTATGACTAGTTCTAAGATTGATATTATAGTGAGATAAATTGATTAGGTATCTCTATAAGTTTTAAAGAGTAAGAACTCTAATATTTGATTTAGATTCTTCTAAGTCTAAGGGAGATTTATATCACTTGATTAATATCCATAAAGAAATCAAATAGGCATCTCGTTGGAGGTAGGGTAACACTAGTTTTCGCGAAGGACTGTGGAGCAACTCCTGGGCATATAAGAGAGGCCATATAGGGGAATCAAGTGTCTAAGCTCTTGCGAGGGATAAGAGACATAGGGGCACAACTGCAGCAGAGTATCTCGGAGGGTTTTATTTGTATCAACTACATTCCAGTCCGAAGTATGATATTAGTGTAGTGGTTGTAGCGGCTTAATACAACGTGCATTCTAACTGGAAGAGGCCCCGTGTTTTCTTTTTTGCATTTGCAGTTTTCCTCGCTAACAAAATTTCTAGTGTCTTGCTTTATTTTTTTCCGCATTATATTGATTTTTCGTTATAGCTGAATTACAAGCAAGTTATATATTAGTCATCCTCGTGATTCAATAATCTTGAATAAATATTATCCAAGGATATTCCTTGTATGTTTAATATCTTTGAATAAAAGATGACACAAGGAATTGCTTTTGAGGTTAAAACGAAAATGTTTGCGCTGTACTTGGTCCCTCCCATTTCTAGTTAGGGAACAATTAAGACTCGGTCGGTTTTTAACTCAATTTTACTCGATTTGATTATAAATAATAAGTGCATGAGTTATATATAAGAGAAGCCTAAAAATAATAGAAAGCTAGTCTGATGACCAACTCTCGATTTAACAATAAATTCCCGACCGTGTGGTTATGTATTGATCGTAAATAGTTCTCCGATCAGTTAACCTTCTTTTGTTTTCATTTTTTTT
>JAJJMC010014687.1:62486-107522 GCA_023531435.1 Papaver californicum | reverse complement strand
AAAAAAAAATCCCTGTTACAGAATAAGTAAACCATAAGCACAAACATAACTTGCCCCAACCATACACATAATATGATGAAACCAAATTTGGTTCCATCAAAACAACCATTAAGTAAAAAAACACTAACACTGTTGGTCACAACCATACACAGAATAGGATGAAACCTTTTGGGGTTCCATCAAAATATGCATTTACTAAAAAACACCAAAGTTGTTGGTCACAACCATACACAGAATAGGATGAAACCTTTTTGGGTTCCATCAAAACATGCATTTTCTAAAAAACACCAACATTGTTGGTCACAAACATACACAGAATAGGATGAAACCTTTTTTGGTTCCATCAAAACATGCATTTACTAAAAAACACTAACTCTGTTGGTCATAACCATACACAGAATATGATGAAACCTTTGTTGGTTCCATCACAATACGCATTAAGTAAAAAAACAGTAACTCTGTTGGTCACAACCATACACAGAATAGGATGAAACCTTTTTTGGTTCCATCAAAACATGCATTAAGTAAAAAAACACTAACTCTGTTGGTCACAACCATACACAGAATAGAATGAAACCTTTTTTTGTTCCATCACAATACCCATTTAGTAAAAAACACCAACACTGTTGGCCACAACCATACACAGAATAGGATGAAACCTTTTTTGGTTCCATCATAATAAATTAGGTTTAAAAAAATGAAACCTAAACATTGCTACAAACAGATGAAACCTAAATGAAAATCATTGAAACCTAGTTTCAGAAAAATGTAACTGAAACCTAACTATGAAACTTGTAATTTCGAAAGAGATGAAACCTTATTAACCAAATACATCGATGAAACCAAAATCGCGAAACTAAAAATCATAAACATGCATAATATGATGAAACCTTATTAACCAAATGCATTTTGATTTTCAACCATAAACAATCACAGAATATGATGAAACCATAAACTTCGATTTACCTTTTGTAGATTCTTGTTTCTTAACTGGTTTATTTAGTTTTTTCTTCATATTCTTGTCTTGTTTCTTCACCATGTTTAATGATCTTCAGTGATTTTTCTTAGGTTTAAACTGTGACAGATTTGAATAGAAACTTCAGGTAGATTATGATGAGTTAAAAGTAGAAGACTCAATTCTACTGTTCATGATCAACAATCGTTTTAGAATCAAAAATTTAGGTTGATGACGACTCAAATTCTACTGTTGATGATGATTTAAGTGATGATTTTTGTTTCAGAGAGATTAATGTGATGATTTTTGATATGGATGATGATGACGATTATGTTGGTTCAAGAGTTTTTCTGTGATGATTTTGAAACGGTGAACGGTTTGATTTTGGAAGTTGTAGAAGATAGAAGTTAAGAGGGAAATAATGACTTCCTTCAATTTTGGGCGTTAATGAAGGTGGCGTGCGTAGGTAAGTAAGTTGGGCGTGAGCAGTTAATGAAGTTGGGCTGAATTATAAGTGAGGGTAATATGGACAGTTGGTTTGTAATGGGTTTTTGTGTCAAATTTGTTTTGTTGGCTTTTATGTAGTTGGATAGTGAAACCTTTTAACCCACGACCTGTATTTTTTAAAACTATTACGGAATTCAAACATACTAAAAAAATATATATATAATCATTCTAAAATCTTAGTTGAACAAAATATTTTAATTTTTTATCCCATACATGTTTTTTTTTATCCCATGCATGTTTGTTTTTATAATATTGTGTTAGTTTTAACCGTACTCAAATTAAAGAGCAAATAATTTTAAAAGTAAGGTAGCTTATCCACTTTCAGCCAATTTTTTTTTTTTATCGTGGTGGCACTCCATTGTTGTTAGTAATACGTAAAGTAGAACTATTAATTTAGTCATATCGAAAATTTGAAAATATAAAATCAATCCAAAATTTATAATTTTTTAACTGAAAATATTATATTATGGGATAAACATATATACTATCATAATGATGAGTTTATGATAAGGTATCTGATATATTAAAACACAATTGTGTTGAAAGTACATTCAACATATAAATATGATCTTTTTCTTTGAACAAAAACACATTCATAATTTAAATAACAAACTCAAAACAACTTATTGTGAATTCTAACAGAAAAAAAAGTTGAAAAGTAAAAAGAAAGAAGATTATACATTGCGCTGGTTATTGTCTCTTCCTTGGGAGCTAATATATGGTAAAGTTTTTCTATCATTCAAATATAACAATAAACACCCAAAATCGTATATTAAATATCTAAACTAAAAAATTATCGCATTTATAAATGTTATTTTAACAAAAAAAAATTATCGACAAATTTAATAAAATAAAATTTAGCCCCCTAAAATTAATTCCCGGTTTCACCATTGACACGGATAAACTCAAAATTGAACGATCATAGTATTTGAAGAACTAATTTTACAAATAAGAGTCGAAAAAGAATAAGGGAAGTAATATCGAAACCTCCCTTGAATTCTTGAACAAAACCACATAACGAAAGAAACAAAAATCTTCTAGAATAAGAAATTGTAAAGAAAGATCATCACAGTAATCCCCAACTGTGCTTGCAAAAATCCAATGAATCAGTTGAGTTAAACAATCTTGAAAATGAACTACGAATTCCCTCTTGTCCCAAATTGTAACAATTGACCAATACAATAAACACTCGAATGGAACCAAATAAACCTAAACAAGAATCTGATTCTTGAACATACGAATATATAAGTAATTGAATCTTGAAATAGACTTTTGTTTCAATTACAAACAACAAAAAACTAAGTACCAGATGAACTACCATTGATAGTTCTGTTAGTAGTGGAAGACCAAGAAACCACACACATTGAAAAAAATTGTTGTGGATGATGAGAAATTTTTAAAAAATATATTAAAATCGATATTGAAATGATGTTAAAAATATGAATATATTGAAAATAGATAAATAATTCGTGAAACTTGATTTTTGGGAAACTTTTGGATCACAAAATTTTAGGGTTTGGATCAGAACCCACTGATACCATAAGAAAGTTATAAAAAGCTTAGAAAATGTTATTGCACAAGTGATTATCCGATACAATATTACATAGGGGATACAAATACATATAGAAGCCTGATATAGGGGCTCTAATATCCTGGAGGGGTTCCTCTAGGAGGCGAGGTGACCCAATTTTCGGTTAAGGGATGTCCTATGGGTAAAGTTAAATGTCCATTTTACCCTTTATCCAATAAAAAAAGATAAATTTGTCCTCTAATTGAAATCTTTCCCTCTCCTCCATATCTTCTCCTTCTCCATTTTAATCAAATTTCTCCATCGAATCAAAATTTCGTCGTCGATTAAACTCTCAATTTCGTGATAAAAAATACTAATAAATGTGTAGAGAGTAGTAGTGATGACAATCGGATAAAACTAAACAAATTAATGAAGATTTAGGGTTACAGATTGAATTTACGGTTGGGTTCGAATGGAAACCCAACCGTAACTTCAAATGTAGGAGATGAAGATTCAATTAAGATTTACGGTTAGGTTTTCAACCAAACCCAACCGTAACTAATCTTTAAACCTCAATCGTAAAATAAGATAAATATATTTGAAGATTTTTCATTCCTACATCGTAGAGAATTGAAAGACGAAGCTAACCCCCAAAAAATGAGGTCAACCGGACATCGTATGAAGGAGTTATGATCTAAACGGTGAAATCTATTTGTATTCAGAAATATTTACGGTTGGGTTCGCCAATAAACCCAACCGTAAATTTGGGCTCAATAAAGCCCAAAAATCTCAGATTTACGGTTGGGTTTATTGACGAACCCAACCGTAACTATTCCTGGATACAAATAGATTTCACCGTTTTGATCATAACTCCTTCATACAATGTCTGATTGACCTCATTTTTTTTTGGTGAGCTTCGTCTTTCAATTCTCTACAAGATAGAAATTAAAAAATCTTAAAATATATTTATTTAATTTTACGATTGTGGTTTAAAGATTTATTACGGTTGGGTTTGGTTGAAAACCTAACCGTAAATTTGGGCAAAAATGGTGTTCATCATTGTTCTTCAAGTTACAGTTGGGTTTGGTTGAAAACCCAACCGTAAATCTGGGCAAAAATGGTGTTCTTCGGTGTTCTTAGGGTGTCGGTTGGGTTCGACATGAAACCCAACCGTAAATTTCTCTGAATAACAAAAAATCCATCTTTTAAATCGTGATTTCATCAAATTCGAGCCATGAAAAGATCAAGAGTTTAAGCTAGAGGTATACTCAATGCTACTGTGGTTGATTGAATCAAAATCTAGTGTTTAAAAAAAACGACAAAGTTTTCTTAAATTTCATCTAGTTTTTCTTCCCACAAAACACAAATTCAAAAAAAAAAAATTGAATTCATTTTTTTAAGTACAAGATTATGTTTAATTAATCATGATTAGCTTAATTTATTAATTAATTAGTGTAATTAAAATTAACTAATCAGGGATGGTTTAAGCATTGTAAAAATATTATGGATAATGGATTTTTAAGTTTTACTTCAAAATGTCTCTATTTCGTCTTATTATAGGAACCCCTCCAGTATCTAAAAGCCCCTATATCAAGCTTCTATATATATAAGTACATATGTCAACACATAACAAACAATACAAGACCAAATCAACAGATTGACTAATACTCCTAATAGAGTTGTTTCACAAAAATTAAAATCAAAATTTATTTCTAGTACTTATAAATTGCTTTATATTCGTTCGCTTAGTTGAATTTGAAGCAAAAAATTCAAAAAAAAAAATCTGATAAAATTTTCATGTCCTAATCTGAATTCATGAAAATTAAGATATGAGATAAACTAGAAATATAAGATAAATACAAAAGAGTTTAAAATCATAAGCATCTATCTGACCGAAGAAAGAATCTAGATTCAACTTCAAACAATAACACTTTAAAACATAGTAGATAATCTAAAATTTGTTGATTCATTTATATTTCAAGGAAGAACAATGACACACCAGTTTCAATGAATTTAAGTTTTCCAAAAAATCAAAAGAACACATACAAACATCAAAGAAATCAAATAAACTCATAACAACAATATATCAATTCCAACGAGTTTTAAAAGTTCATCTACCATCAAAAACTCATTTAATCAAAACCGTAAAAAAAAAATCAATTCCAAATTCGTTAGCATGATCTCAATGGAAATCATTATATTAAATTCAACCTTTGAACTAGATAAATACTGTGAAATTGAAACTGGAAAAAGATTTGAAAATCAGAGTCAAGAATCTCGATTGAATTTCACATAAAGAAAACATCAAAAACATAGCAGGGAATAAAAAATATCTAGATTTATTTAAGTTTCAAGGAAATATCAGAACCACAACATATTATTTCAACGAATTTTAGAATTCATTCACCATAAGCTCCAAAAATAAGAATCATCTTCTCAATGTAAAACATTAAACTGAATACAATCTTCGAACTATCATATTACAGTAAACCAAAGTAACATCTACTGAATTGATTATCTAAAGTTTGTAATCACCTAAAATCGAAGAATTCAAATGAAATACCTTTGTTCTTCTACGAGATTTGGTTGAATAGAAGAGAAGCTAGCTATCTATGGTTTTGAAGTGAGAAAAATGAGAAAAAAGATATGTTTCTCTGCTTTTATACCAAATCGAAACATGTCCCTTTCTCTAACTCTCTCTCATTTCTTATGAGGGAAGCGAAATCGGTGCAAAGTCAAGCACGGGATATTTGATGTTTTAAAACTTAGAGATTCTTATAAAAAGTGTCCCGTTATTACTAAGGGGTAGTCAAACACTTATTTTCTTCATTTTCTTACCGGCAAAAGCATAAGAATTTCGTCGATGCGTGTTATGTATCATTTTCTTTTATCCATTTCTTTTTAACATATCCCAGTAAAAAATTCAATAGAAAATACCGAGAATTTAACTCATTTTGTAAGTACTCAATCCTATATTCTGGCTCTAAACTGTATGACTTCCTATTTTAAAGTCTATCTTACCAAAAATTATTAAAAATATTTCTAAAAATATTACTGAATTTACCTATTACAAATTCTAAGGTCGTATTCAAGCTTTATAAGTATACTAGTGATATTATTTTTTATGCCTACTTAACTCTATAGAGTTTTCTATCGTATTATTATGGTTTTTAGAATCGTACAATTCGTGATTCGAGTCGTACGATTCATTTCAAAAATCCTAAAAACGATTTACATCGTATAAAAGAATCGTTTTTCATATGAATCATGTTATAAAATTTTGAACCGTTGATTTGAGTCCAATTCAACCATTCACGCTTCTTTTTTTATATATTTTTTTATTCTAAAACTAAAGTTTTTTAAAAGTAAAGTTCTAGGTCCCCACTATAAAACAGATTTAGTCCCCAAATCGTAAAAAAGTTCCCAAAATTCCTAAATACGTAGGGTTCTAAAAAATCTTCAATCATTAATAATTGTTTATCTATTTTTAATTCTCATCTCTTAAAATCTACCATTATTATACTTATTACCGAGGTTAAACGAAAACCCCCATAAAATCACCGAGGAGGATTGAAGTAAGTGAAGTAGTTTTATAAAGAAATCAAAGAATCAAATCCTTGGAAGGTGCAATCGTGTATGTAACTATAAGTCATTTTTTACTACTTGTTTATTTGATTAATTTGTGTCTTTTTGTGTTTTGTGAGCTTACTGTTAGGTTAATTAATTGCTTTATACTTTTGATCTAGCTTCAAAGCTTACCCTCAACAGTCAATATGGGGAAACAGTCCAAAATCTCATTTGGAAGTTCAAAGAAAGCTAAAGATCCAACTTGGGAACATTGTAAGGCAGTGAAAGTTGGTAACATGTACCTTCTAAAATACAATAATTGTGATAAATATTACCATGGAGGTGTTTATAGAATAAAACACCATCTTCCACAGACTAAGAAGGATGTTGGTACAGTAAAACATATATTCTATATTTGAGTCTATGACACTTAAAACAGTGATGAATGAAGCGTATACTTATGGATGTTATTTTTTTCTCATGTGTATTTATATATGTGTAATTTTTCTCAATTCGTATATAAAATTTGACTATGAATCTTCGATTCGCTATTCAATATACGATTTGATCCATAAAAAAGAAAAACGATTCACATTGTGATTCACGATTTCACAACCTTGCGTATTATTATATAAGTTGTATGCTCTCTCTAATATTTCATTTATTTGTATGGTCTGTTACTCTTCTCACCAACATGGATAGTCTTTAACTTGATGGGAGCATAATACTATCCAAGTGGGATGCTTACTACAAGACTTAGGCAACTATTTTAACCATTTATGATTTACCAGGACTCGATCAATTCTTTTCTGAATATTTTGGTCTCTAGTTCTCTTATTCATCCAGGTAAAAGGAATCCCAGTGAAGTTTAAGTCAACAAGCTCAAGATTCTTATTACGACTATAAACATACGAAAAACCACTAGCGGAGGGAGCATTACCACCCTCTTTATTATATTTATGCATTATAAAGTTCATATCACATATATTGGCCCAATGGGTAGACATGCTACTAATACTAGTAATGAAATCCCGTTGATTAATTCTTACATTGTTGTCAAGAGCACCATATATAAAAGAAATATTAACACTTAAATTATTCTTAATAACTTGAAAATAAAACACGTTATTTTTGAAGAGATGAGATTTGTATAAACTTCCTAAAACCAAGCAATAGCAAAACCTCCTGATCTACCAATAGATGGTATAATGAATCAGTCTTTAGCCTGCATCTTATGAATTTTTTCTCTCTAGTAATGAGCTTTCGTTTCAGATAAGAAAATCATATTTATTTTGTGAGATTTATTTAGATGATTTAAATGGTCTTGTTTTAAATGAGATCTAATACCCTGTTGATTCCAAGATAACACCGTAAAGTCATACCCTATAACTCTTTCATCCATCAAAACATACTAGAAAAGCTTATGATTATTGGATATTGATAAGAAGACAACAAACCATCCAGGAATAAGAGAACATATCAAAAGAAATTTTGGTAATAGAAGCATGAAAAAAAAATTATTGAATAAAAGAAATACAGTATTAACAGCATGTATAGTGGATAGACATTAAAGCACGGAACAAAGGAAATTATTTATGTAAAAACTTGGTGAGCTTGTTGACACTGATTATCTCAGTTTGTTCCAAGGTGTTAGCTGCATTTCCTTGATACTCAGCATTAGCTCCACCAGTCATTATTTCATCTATAAAAGTGTTATTTTTATATTTCATTAAGATTCCCAGCCAGAATATTCTGCCTCACAACACTAGCAAACCCATTTGTTTCATTGTTCTTCATATATGTTGTTGTCGTAAGTTCAAACAGAGAGATTCCTTTTTTAGTATGACCACCATCATCCCTTTCAGAGAGAGATTTTTCAGCTACTTCCGCGAGAATATTACTAATTTCTCCATCAATACCACCTATTCATTTAAAATTTATTTCTGTGCAGCAGCCCCCTCATTGATCACAATATTGTTTAGTCTACCCAATTCAGCATAATGGTTTAATAGCCTTGCCCATTCCAACTGTCTTCTTTTATGTTTTTCCAATTTGCTATTGCCACTAGCAGAACCTTCTCCATAAGATTCTCAATTTGTTGTCTATTTTTGTATTAACATGCATTGGAGCCTTACCTTTGATAGCTTTTCTCAAATCATCAGTGGTAATCAGCTTCCTCCCACTAGAAATTTCTTTTACAGAGTTAATGGTTTCACCTTCTTCCTCATTAGACTCCCGTCAATAATCATTCACATTCTCTTACTTCCCCTAGACTGATGCTCCTTGTCGATATCACTCATAAATTTTAAGACCATTAGCAACTGAAGATACAGTTCAAGGTTCCTGCTTTTTTGAATCATTCTTCCATTGATTATCATTTTAATTGTTTCTTCACCTTGAATGACCACATTAGTCACATTCTTCTTGTACCTCGTCATACTAGCAATGCATCCACATTAGTCACATTCTTCTTGTAGCTCGTCATACTAGTAATGCAGATGTCTCTCTTGTGATCAATATTCCAGCACTTCCTGCACGTACCATGTGGGATACCAATAAAGAAGATCTTCAAGATAACATTTTATTTATCTTTTCCATGAAGAATGATCACCTTTATCCTGTGTTTAAGTGGTTTTGTCAGATCCATTAGGACATGAGCTTGAAAGGTTCCTTGTTCATCAATAGGTCCAAACAAGGTAAGAACTTCTCCAACCTTTTCTGTAACTCTTTTTTATACATACGCTCTAGCCACCAAATCACTTCTTAGAGAAAATTGTATCTAAAATTCATGGACAATGAAATCATTCTGGTACAGTATATATTATCTTCATTACTCAAAATATGCAAAGTAAAGAGATTTCTATGAAATTTGTTTAGGTTTGAGAAAATAGTTGTAGAAAAATCACTGGCTTGGGAGAATTATAAGTACAAAGACTCGAGGATCAATTGGTTTCCTGACAATAATATTACCAAAAATCTGGTATTTATTTTAGCAAAAAGGTTCAGAACAAGCCTTTTAAACTGTTAGCTATGATTCTTAAGGTTATCACAAAAACCGACACTTATCTTAGGACCCCCTCTATTATTTAACAGATCAAAGAGTTTCAATTAGCATACTTTGGTTGATAAGGTTTATAGTAGAGTGCAGAGCTGGAAAGCAAAGTTACTGTCTCAAGCAGGAAGAACCACCCTTCTTGGTTCAGTGACTAGTGTTATGCCTATGTACAAGATGACATGCTTCTCAATCCAACGAAGCTCTATATAGACTCGATTCTCTGCAAGTAGACTTTCGGTGGCAGAAAAATGACTGCACCAAAGGGTGTGTATCTTAAATCTTAAGAATATATATGTTCCAGCGAAGCTAGCCAGTGGGAATATGGGTATTAAAAATATATGCGTTCTTGAGGCCGACTCAAAAAGAATTTAGGGCGACTTATTTATACCCATCTAATAGATGTGGCTATGGGATAGCCTAATGGTAGGTAAAAATACATATATACCCTTTCACTAATAAAAGTAGAAAACCTAAACTAATTTTATTTCATTTCCAACTTTTCTTCTTCTCTTCTTTTTTACTACTGATTGTGAGAAAAAAAATTTCTCTTCTTCTTCTCTTCCTCTTGACTACCGATTATGCGAAAAAAAAATTCCTCGTGAAATTTTCAAAACCAATTCATCGTATCGTCATTAATCGTCGTATCAAATCATCGTCGATATTTCAATCTAAAGATGGCTCGACAAAAACAAACAAGTCGTCAAATATGATAATAGTAATTGGCCAAGTTTTGTGGAGAGATTAAGAAACAAAGAGATTGTTGAAGAACATAGTAAAGAAGATGAAGAACCCGAAGATGATGATCTAGATACGGAGACTGATTCTGACAATCAACCTCTCCAGAACTATCTAATGACTCCAATAAGGTAAGGGTTTACCATTATTTGGGTTTATATTGCTTGAATTGAATGAAACCGTCACTAAAATTTCTAGGGTTTTCGTTGAATTAGTAAGAATCGGTAGTTTCGTATAGGTTTAAACTTCCGATTATAAAGAATTAATCATTTCTCAAGCATATCGACTATAATCGGTAGTTAGATTTAGTCATTAACTACCGATTGTTTTTTTGTACCAAAATTTAAGCTTAATCGTTAGTTAATTTTTTTTATCTAACTACTGATTATATTAGATGGTTTCGATGTAGAAGAATATAGTTTTAAATCAATTGGTAGTTTCGTATAGGTTTAAACTCCTGATTATGAAAGAATTCATCATTCCTCAAGCACATCTACTATAATCCGTAGTTATATTTAGTCCTTAACTACCGATTTTCTTTCTGTACTAAAATTTAGGCTTAATCGGTAGTTAATTTTTTTATATAACTACCGATTATATTAGATGGTTTCAATCGGTAGATATGTAGTAGCTGTTAACTTCCGATTAATATATTTTTAAAATTGAAAAAATGTTAGGGCTATATCATAATCGGTAGTTATGTGTGATTATTGTCTCTCGGTTATATTTGCCTTAAAACCTTTGATTTCTCTTTACCTAATCGGTAGATACGTTTTGTATTTGACTTCCGATTGTTTTGTAATCGTTTGTTATTGTTTTTATTTGACTACCGATTATATGTGTGTCCATAGCTTAGAGTTTTCTGATCCAATTTTTATGCATAATCGGGAGATAATCTAGGACCCGAGCTACCGATTATGAACAATCGGTGGTTAGTTTGTTTATTTGACTACCGATTATATGTGTGTCCATAGCTTAGACTTTTATGACCCAAAATTGTTGTATAATCGGGAGATAATCTAGGACACGAGCTACCTATTATGAACAATCGATTGTTTTTTATGTACTTTTTCTACCGATTATGTAGTGATTAAACGGTGCTTTACAAGCTAATTGTTCTTTATTTTGTTTTTTTAGGGAAAGGCGAGTTAATCAATCCCAATATACATTTTTTTCGAGGCCTCGTCGTGAAGGGGGTAAGAAAGTAACAACTAGTGCAAGAAGAGAAAAGAGCGCTAGCGGAATCTCTATCACCGAAGGAACTCAACCAAGTTTACAACCAAGTGTTCCACAAGTTAGAAACCAAGAAGAAGGAGACCAAGTGTTCCACAAGTTGGAAACCAAGAAGAAGGAGAACCAAGTGCTACACAAGGAGAAGAACAAGGTATGAAGAAGGTAATTAAGAAGAAAGGAGGACACCAAGTCCCCGCCTCTTTAAAGATGAAGGGTACTGAAGTAGGCTAAATCCCTGGGTTACCAAGAGATGAAGGAGATCTGTTATTTGGATACAAAGATTCATGGGCCAAAAAAATTTATTCAACTGAGGTAATAATTATAAAACATCATTCTTAAGTTATTGTCTTTTTATTCGTAGAAGTGACGGCTATTCTAATTATTTTATAGTTCGTCGTGTATATTAGGACCATTCTCATGCGGTTCGTCTACTCAAACCTATAGTTGCACCAAGAAAAATGAAAGACTGACCATTAGATGGTGAGTGTGAAAGGTTCAAACAAATTTTTTATCACTCAGGGTTATCTACTGCTGCCGAGAATTCAATGTTTGACCATGACCGGGTGTCGATATCATCCTTCCTGAAGAGAATGTATCCCGAGACCGACACCTGCCGTTCGGAGAGATGACGATCACCCCAGATGATGTGGTGCAGATTTTTAGTCTCTCTGACCATAGTACAACCGTCAAGTTTGATTATGTAAAGCAGTTAAGCTGAGAAAAACTTTATTTTTACACTCAGAAGTGCCTTGATTGGGATCGAGCGACATCCGATATTGAGTTCAACCGGTGCTTTCGTTACAAAACTAGACAGTTCAGCATGTTCCACTTGATGAATATGTTCAAAGGCACCAAGGATAAATAAAAAATGAATCCAGAGTTTAGCAACGACGAAGTGAATGTTACAACCACTGCATATCTCCTCTGTGTTTTGAGATGTGTTATTTTCCCCAATTGTAGTGGCAATCGGTTCGACGCTAACCTTATACAACTATTGCATCCTCTCAATAAAGTTCGTGATTACTCGTGGGGCACCACATGCCATGCGTTATTGATGGAAGAGTTAAGAAACGCATCGGTGGAATCAACTAGCCAAATTGTCGGGAATGTGAGCCTACTACATGTATTTTGGTAACTCTATTGATGCTTGATTGTTATTTATTTTTTTTCTCTATTAAGAATCAATTTTCTCATACTTGGTTTGATATGTACACTAGACATGGATCTATGACCATTTCCTGTTCCTCGATTTGGCCAAAGAGAACCCGATATGGCAGAAAGGAACACCCAGAGGAACAAAATAAATCTTCGACAACAATCGTTCAAGGTCTAAGGAGCAGCAGTTGATTTCTTTGAGGAGGAAATTAAACTTGATAACGTCCAAAGATGTATGCTTTGATCCATACAAGGAAGACCGAGCTAGTGGACATATAGCGGGAAGGTCTGAGTTGTCGTTTTATTATGAACCCTTGTGGCACCTCACATGATATGTTATGTACAATGCCTCTAGGGTGATGCATCAACTCGGTTATGTACAAGAAGAACCTTGGAGTCACATGCGTGGAAAGTTCAAATTGGACGTGGATAATTGTGTATGTGGTAAGGACTCTATCACAGTAGTTTACTCTGGTAACCCATCCGTTGAAGATTGGAATAACATGATGCAATATTTGATCAACGATGGGAGACCTGTCAACCGAGGTGATGAAGTACATCCAGGCTATATGGAATGGTACCGGGAGCATTCTCATCTTCATGTGATCCGTGAAGATAAAGGAAAGACCACCAAGGTTTCCGATTATACTTGTATCATCAAAGACAAACCTTATGGTTATGAAAGGTTGGTACATAATGTTCTTTCCTTTTGATTTTAATATTACGGCTCAATATTTTAGATAATAATCGTTTGATTGTTATTGCATAAAAACAGAAAAATAGGTTTGCGTTTTTCTCCAAGAAGATTGCTGGGTGTATAATGGCGGGAGTGCCTTTATCAATTGAGAAGCTGAAATAGCATAAATACCTAATGGATAACATTGATAATGAATCTTATGCAAGTAAGTTTGGGGAGAAGGCTTCGAATAAGTCTAAGAGGCCAACAACAAAGCCCAGTAAAATATTTCGTGGTTCATCGAGTGCCGATGGTGAAGTCAATGTCCCTGATGCTGAAAGATATGTCCCTGGTGCTCGTCGTCCTCGTACTAAAACCAAAAAATCTAGAAATTAGATTCTGGTTGTCTTGTTAGAGAACATCATTTTCAATTGATTGCAAGAAACTTATTTCAGATTATAAGTTCTAATATCATTTTCGTACTAAAGCCAACCTAGTTTTTAAGGGTTTTTTCGGATTATAAGTTCTAACATTATGTTTAATATTAATGAATGGTTTACTTTATGGATGATGAATGTATTTTAGGTTCTTTTTGTGAATTATCGATTGATTTGCAAGAGACTCATTTTTAATAAGTAAATTTGTTGAAATTTTACATTTCAATCGGTAGATAAGTGGTATGCATCACCTACCGATTAAGCTTGTTGATCCACAATCAGATGATAATTATCACCTGCTGATCCTAAATCGGGTGATAATTATCTACCAATTACACCTGTTGTCCTAAATCGGGTGATAATTATCTACCGATTACACCTGCTGATGAAACTGCTTGGTTTCTGGACACATTTTACATTATAATGGGTAGTAAATAAATTTTCTTAGACTACCGATTATGGAATATGAAAATTTTGGAAATTTGATAAATTTTTCAATTTAGAATTTGGGGAAACATCTATAATCGGTAGTAAATAAAGTTTCATAGACTACCAATTATGAAATATGCAAATTTTGGAAATTTTATAAATTTTCAATCTCGAATATGAGGCAACATCTATAATCGGTAGTAAATAAAGTTTCATAGACTACCGATTATGGAGTATGCAAATTTCGGAAATTTGATAAATTTTTCAATTTCGAATTTGGGGCAACATTTATAATCGATAGTAAATAAAGTTTCATAGATTACTGATTATGGAGTATGCAAATTTTGGAAATTTGATAAATTTTTCAATTTTGAATTTGGGGTAACATATACAATCGGTAGTAAATAAAGTTTCATATATAGACTACCGATTGTATGCAAATTTAGGAAATTTTATAAATTTCTCAATTTTGAATTTGGGGAAACATATACAATCGGTAGTAAATAAATTTTCCTAGACTACCTATTATACCCTTGAAGTACAAAAAGGTGTTAATTATGTACCGCTTAAGATGATGGAATTGATTGGTTTCTGGACACATTTTACATTACAATCGGTAGTAATACATTTTCTTAGACTGCTGATTATGGAATATCAAAATTTGATAAATTTTTCAATTTCGAATTTCGGGCAACATCTATAATCGGTAGTAAATAAAGTTTCATAGACTATCGATTGTATAATTCGGAAGGTAATGGTGATCCCGATACTTCCGATTGTTTATATTCGTATTACACCATGCCTCAACAATTTTTTTTTTTTTGAAAAAAAGAACCGTTGAGACTCTAATCTATATAAGGATGGTGACCTCTTCTCATTTATGCACCTCCAATACATTTTAACTCTCCAACATCCAAGTAATCATCTTCAAGATTAATGGCTCAACCGTTCACAGTAGAAGAAGATGTTATGTAGGCGCTATGTGCAATTCTATCCGAGGCAAGGAGAAGAACGTAGGAAAAATGGTGTAATGAGTATTATTTATTTGGAGAGCATTCACGAACATCTTTGCATTGACACCGGTAACCCCAATAACCGTAATAGAGCTGATATTTTTTGTCGATTTAATTGCATAAGCAGAGAAATTGATCCATTTGTGAATTTAACTTATCTTGTCAATCAATATCGTTTGAGGGGTGAAACTAATGATGAAGTTATAGCGAGATCTCTCGATGAATGGCGACGATGGAAATGATCAGATTACCGTTACGAAGCTCTTTTCAATATCCTTAAGGTGATGGACAGATTCAACACGTTTAAGGTTCGTCCACGCCGCTTAAGGTGAAGAGAATTCTCCAAGACAGAATACGAATCACGGAATAATTACCATGGATACATAATCGGTAGTTAGAATTACTATTATCTACCGATTATAACTTTTGTAGTAACTTTTTGAAAATATTATGACGATACAACTCTCTATGTAGAGAAAATGGGTTTTCGTGTTTGATTTTTTAGTATAATTGGAAGTTATTTTTGTTGTATATCTACCAATTGTCTCACTTGATTTTAACTTGATTTCCTGTTGACAATATTCAACATAATCGGGATTACAATATAATTATCTACTTCCGATTGTTCAAATCGGAAGATAGTGGTGATCCCGATACTTCCGATTGTACAATATAATATTGTCAAAAAACTTTCTCCATGTTATACAATGACGATAACACAAAAAACATAATATTAATATATTTTTCAATCACTTGTATATATAAAACACAATGACGATAACACTGAAACATTACATTAATATTTTTCTATCACTTGAAAATGCAATGTTCAAAATACATGTTCAACTAAACTACTCACCATCCTCGGTCAATTCAATTGGGTCCTTGGAAAAGTTTGTTAAACGATTCCAACGCTCCATGTTGGACTCGTATTGCTTCAACCATTCCGTACAATGGTTAGTTAGGAAGTAATCCGACCACCTACTCAATGGAGGTAATGATAATCTTCCGTTAACCTTAAACCGATAAAATGATTGCTATTAGCCCATGCCATAATGATTCTTCTATCCTTGACCGACTCATCAGAAACCGTCCTTGTGGGTGTAAACGTAACACTCACTCCTAAGGAAGGATGAAAAAAATAATGTATCACGCAGTTCAAAACATCCGTTAAAAGATACCCATATTTCGGCATTATCATCCAATACTTGGACCCGATTGTCTTCAATCCCTTTCGGCATTTTACACGAGTATATAACTCTTTGAAATCTTGTTCTCTAACATGTCTATATCCTTCTCTCATCATTTCAATATAGAATTCCTTATCCTCCAATAGTTGGGCGGTCATCTTATTTTTTAAATATTACCATTGTGTGATATTCTCGGTAACCACCTCACTAAAGTCTCCTATTTGTTTCAAAGAAACATGAAAACCACAGTTGTCATCCCCATCGATATCGTCGGTGGAGAAAAAAAATGGTATAATGAGTAGAGGGAGTTGTTCCAAATACTCATCGTACATTGTATACGTACCTCGATTTGCTCTTCCGTGTATAGATTGGGTTTGACTTACTTGAGAAGGAATCGTAGAGACCTTAGGTTTGACTTGTCGTGATCTTGACCCACCTTGATCCTTCCTTGGACGATCCATTTTCTTTAGAGCCGGCACATCTTGATACCCATCTTCAGTATGCTCATGCCTAGAAAGCTCTCGTTGACTAGATAACCATTCCTTCAACTCTTTTCTTTGAATTGACCTTGGCTTTTCGGTAAAATCGGCCTACCCATCGCCTTTTCTTTCATTGGTTCTTCAACAACCCTTAGAAAGGGGTGAAGGGATTCCTCTAAATGGTGCATGAATATTTGCTTTTTGTGTCCCGTTTGACGTAGAGTAACGCTCGAGTATTCGTGCAAACATTTCCGTCTCCACGGACGCACCATCAACCACCGGGGTGTTTGGAGTGAAAGATAATTGCTTCCAAAAGGGATGAATATCATTAACATCAATCACTTCATTTCAAATTGATCAACCCTCACGCAATTGTTCTGAACTACAACGCACATCTTCTCTTTTGCCTTGTTGGTAAGCCATTCCTTTGCCTCCACCTTACTTCCAAATGTCTTAATGTGCATATAACAAAACAAATATCATAAGCCTAACCATATAACATACATTCTTAGAACAAGACAAGAGTGGGTAGGTAGCATACCAAATCATTTGCATAGTATAGGGAAGTATCAGGACCCTCACATGCAACATGATTGGCCGATTCAACAATCTACATAAAATACCAATGAGTTAGACAACAACAATCGCTATATAATTATGTTCACGTACTATCGATTAACGACAATCAGTAGTTAATTATATCCCCGTACTACCGATTAATAACAATCGGCAGTTAATTATGTTCCCGTACTACTGATTATAGAAAGAAATCAAGACAAGTTCTATACACAAAAACAAGTATAATCGGAGGCTTAATTTGTTAAAAGACAATCAATTACAATGGAATCGATAGATAAATTTGATCTTTAAACTACCGATTACAAAGTGCAAATTTGTAAGTTTAATTCAATTCGAGCTACAATCACAATCGATTGATATGTGATTTTACAAACTACCGATTCTAAATCGATAGATAAAAAATTTCACCCATTACCGATTGTGAAAGATGAAGAGTTAGAAATTTTATAAGTTTGGAGAAATTCATTTTTGGGGCGACAACTATAATCGGTAGATAATAAGTATTCCTAAACTACCTATTATGAAAATAAAATTTGAACAAAATTAGTTTTGGTGATTTTGATTAATCGGTAGCAAATCGTTCTTCACGAGACTACCGATTATACCCTAATTTTGGCATAGGCGTGTGTAACCGGTAGATATGGTACTCCATTATCTACCGATTCTGGGACGTCCGTGGCATTAAATGCATGCAAAAATGTTTTTTTTCTGTTAACGATCACATACAAATGCATACAAAGTGGGTTTTTGAGCTTCTTAACACAATACCTGATTTTTTGATGCATTATTATCTTCATTTTGATGTGATTCATCGTTTTTTCTCGTTAAATCATCGTCTAGGGTTTCTTTCACACCAAAATTTGGATCATCCAACAAATATCCCAAATCGTCATCTCTAAACGTTATTGAACCTTCAATATTATGTTCTTCATGATATTTCTTACCTTCGTCCTCATACTCATCCATGTTTGTTATTGATTTTAGGTAAAACCTAGTTTTCCCAAACTTCTTCTTCTTCTTCTTCTCTAATACACTTTCTATTTCTTTTCTAAAACTATAACTCAAATAATTTTCTAACACTAACTATAACCAAAATTAACTAACTAACTAATTAACATTAGCACTAATTAAATAATGACAGATTAGTCACTAAATAAATTATATGGATAAGGGGTGTGCTGATATTACTTCTTAATGACCTTATTTTATTTTATTAGTCGTCCTAAATTCTTTTTGGGTCGCCCTAAAAAACACGAGGTTAAAAATCCACATAAACACAAATTAGCTCTCCTCACCAGGCTTGGTTGGGGACTTATAGAAAATCCTAATAAGTCATGGAGCTTTATTCTTGAATGTAAGTAATTTCCTAAAACTGATCCTTTTAACTATAAAAAAAGATCGGTTAAGTCCTGGGTTTAGACTAGTATTTCAAAAGGAATAGATGTCATAAAGGAAAATCAATGTTGGGAAATATGAAGTTGAGAAAATATAAATCTTTGGATAAATAAATGGCTACCAAATGGAAATTGTCCTAAACCAAAAAATGATAATAGTGTAGCAACTGTTCGAAAGGTTCCGGATATTATTAATCACCAAGGTAAGTGGAATGTTAGTCTTATTCAGAGTCTGTTTGATGACAATATGATTTAGGAAATCAGGTAATAGAACCTTGCAGCAGTAACGATGGTAAGGACCACAAGAAATTGATTGAGATTAAAGATGGTATAGTTTTTGTTAAATCTCCTTATAATTATCTTTGCAACAGAAATCATGTGAGTAATAAGGTTGAATGGTATTCTATTTGGAATCTTCATATAATGCCTATGATTAAATGTTTTTTTGAAAACTTTAAATGGTTGTTTGCATGTTAGAGAAAGATTAGGTAGGTTTATTCATATTGAAATTCAGTGTCCTCTGTGCAATAAAATGGTTTAGAGAGTATTGATCATATCTTTACTAGTTATATCTTTGTTGAAGCTACCTGGAAAGGTTTATTTATGCCACATAATTATTATAATGCTGCTAATGTTAGTTAAATATTGGTGCTTACAATGACCGAAAGATGGGAATAACAGGGATATATGTGCTTACATCCTTTGCTGCATATGGACGTATAGGTGTAAGGTTGTTTTCAATTCTATTATTCCTAATCCTAAGGATTTGATCGCAATAATAAAGAAATATCTTTCTCAGTTGATTAGCCATATGAATAACAACCAGAGAACCCCTACACAAGTTTCTGAATGGGATAATTGGAAAAATGCCCCAAAAATGCATGCCCCGTTGGGAAAATGCTCCACAAGATTAAAATTCAGGGAAAATGCCCCACCGTCCATTTTTCCATCCATTTGGTGTTAAATGCCACACAAGTTCTTCACACACGTGGGACTTTAGACGAAACTACCCTTCATATCCTCTTCCAATCATAACTTTTTTAATCTTTAACTTTAACTAACATAAAAAATATTTTTATTTTCAATCTTTTTTACAAAAATTAGTTTTTTTTCCGAAAATATTTTTTTTACAAATTCTTTTTTTTACAATTTTTTTTTTTTACAAACTTTTTTTTCTAATTTTTATTTAGAGAAATATTATTTTTTTTCAAATATTTTTTTGATAAATTTTTTTGATAATTTTTTATTAAAATCATTGTATAATTAGCGATTGTAAAAAAAAATTGTAAAAAAAAAAAAATTTGTAAAAAATTTTGTAAATTTGTAAAAAAACTAATTTGGAAAAAAATAGCCCCTAGATAGTTTTTTGTAGCCCTCAAAAAAATTAGGATTAGAAGGGAATATGAAGGGTAGTTTTGTCTAAAGTCCACGTGTGTGAAGAACTTGTGTGCCATTTAACACCAAATGGATGGAAAAGTGGACGGTGCGGCATTTTCCCTGAATTTTAATTTTGTGGGACATTTTCTCAACGGAGCATGCATTTTTAGGACATTTTTCTAATTATCCCTTTCTGAATGTGATCGTAAACATCCAGGCTGTAAGTCTGGAACATTTGAACCACATAATAATTCTCTCAATATCTTCTTTGATGCATCTTTCCAAAGGGATACAAAAAAATACGCATACGGAATATCTTGATAAATAATGCAGGAAATGTTTGCGACTTCGCAGATGGAACAGGTTGGTGTTCAAGCTCTGATGAAGCTTAATCAAGGGCTTGCAAAGAAGCAACAAGATGGGCACAAGGATGTGGGCAAGACAGACTAGTTTTCTCAACGACAATCAAAATGTCATAAATGGAATGAAGAAGAACATTTTTTGCTAAGAACTGGAGATGCAAGGCCTTTTTGTTGGACGCTTTGAAAAATAATAACTTTTTTGCTAGTTCTACCTTTACTTATATTCGGAAGGATGTAACACTATGGCAGATAAATTAGCCAAGTACGTAAACAAGATTAATGATATGTATGTAGATTCTAGAAGTTGAGACTCGATAAGTTATGTAACCCTAACATTGTAAACCTTTTCCTCTTTAATCTATGTTCTTTTTATCAAAAGAAAAGAAAAGAGGAGTGAAGGATAACACGAAGGACCTTAACAAAGAAGAAGGGAAGATACAATCTTAAATATGTGTGTTGTGCATTCTTGGCATGTTCACTTGTCTCGTTCCTGCTCGGTTGGTAAGTCCATCTGCTCATTTATTTTGTTTTTTTGAAATAAAATTCCTCCAATTAATGGAAATCTAAGACACTTTGTTCAGTAGCATCATCTGGTTCCTTTTTCTTTGTTTTAGAGCTGAAGTTCTTTCTATTTTACGAAATCGAAGAGGAGTTGTTGCTATAACCGCTAATTTCGAATGCCAACATTTCACCAAAATGCTTTATGTAGCATAAAATCATTGATCGATTCCACACAATAAAATTAGTGGGATGGGATGCTCGTGCACTATTATTTTTTCTTGATAGTGGACAGGGGGATATATACAGTACAATTGTCATTTAACAATCCATAATTTTAACTTAGTTGCAAGTAATATTAGTACTGGGGGGAATATATCAATGTAAGACACTTCGTTTATTAAAGAATGGAAATAAACAGTACGCATTACAAAATTAAATCCAACATTACAGAACAAAATCCAGCATTTGTATGAAAACTGACAAATCATCTATCCATATACATTCGATTCGAGCATATTGTAAACTTAACGATGAGATACAGAAAAAACCCACCAAACTCGATAAAACAATGATGCAGATCTCAACATCCAAACCAGTGATGCAACTTACAAGAGAAGTTCATATAGATCAAAGAAATTATACATTAATATCCATTCTTTTGGACCTTGTGTTACCAACCTCTTGAGACCCAGCTGACATGGCAAATCTTGGGAGGTGATAGTTGTCAGAAACAGACACAGGTTGTTGGGGATAAAGCGTCGGAGGTGGTGTGAGGTTCCGTTGAGCTGGAAGGGGAGGAAGCATGTTATACCTGTACGGATCACCGCTTAAACTGTAGACAATAGAAGCAAAAGAAAGTTATAAGAAGCCTCGTCCATATATTTTTTCTGCAGATGAAATAAATAAGCATCTGAAAACGAGAAAGTGCCGGGAACCTGGCACCATAATTTTATAAAGAACTTTTAGCAGTGTATCTAAAATACTGAAAATGACAAGTGTTTTGCGAGTCCAAGGAAGAAAGTGAGAGGGAGTGCGGTCAGAATCATAAGTGTATTAAAGACAAGGTTAAGTAAATTCTTGATCAATTAATTAATAGACACAATCATGATGGTTCAGTAGCAAGTGTTTACTTTTGAGCCTTGCGATAATGATCATCATCGCTCAAACTATCTCCTGAATGGTGAGCAGGTCTCTGAGATGGACTAACAGACCATGGATTTGATGCAGGTAATTCTTCGGAGAAATACCTTCTCCTGATCAACTGCAAAAGAGTTCCGGATATGTTAGTCGGCAAGTTACTCTTTACCAAGATAATAATAGTAGCTTTGTAGTATAAACTAATGAAACACCAATACACTGACCATGCGAAAGAATTTTGTCACAGCTTCCTTGTCAAATCTTGCTTCTTTAGCCGCCTGCAAAGATACACCAAAAATTAACTGGGGACTCCAACTGAAGCTGAATCTATAAACAAAAGCACAGCCAATACCTAAGAAGCTATAAGACTTGATTTGATTTTAGCATTTCATAACTTTCATCTTTGATTTTCTTTAACATGCTGATTCTAGCCCAGCTATTTAAAAACTGAAACTCCAATTGTATTTTAATATTCTTTCAACTGCATTGAGTTATTGAGTTCCAATTTAATAGAAGCTAAACATTCTCAGTTTTTGGATTTCTTACAGCAAGAAGCGCTCCACTGCCTGGAAAGCTCTCAGTCAGTGGAAGTTCGTCGCTAGATGGGAGTAAACCTTGTTTCTCCACCCACTGGCGAGCAGCGTCGACAAGATTTCCACTGCTTCCTCGTGGGCCCTCTTTTGCTGCAACATCTGCTTTGTTGCCAATAACAATGTATGGTACAGGTAGGCCACCAGGACCTCCAGATCCTAAAGGAGCTGAGAATGATCCATTTGCTGAGATTTCAACCGCCCACTTCTGCAAACTCTTTTTTGTCCTTGATTGGGAGAGATCGTAGACGAATATAACACCTGTATATAAGTCAAACAAAAAGAAAATGTCATACTTCAGTAGGTTTACAGGCATTACAGAATTATACAAGCCCAGACTTGAAAAGGAATCAAACATCTTTCCCACCATTCTTTTCAAATATACTGCTCGGGGAGTTGCATGTTCTACAGTGATGTGATCTGACAATGTAACAGTCACCTGAAATCAGCTCTAGGAACACCTGTTTCTAGTTGTTTTAGGCCTTAAAGAAATTTAAACAACTAGAAATCATTCCTCACCATTAATCTGTGAATAGAAAAGAGATCGGCAATCTTTGTATCGCTCGTGTCCTGAGATATCCCAAAGTTCAACAAAGAAGTCCCTTTCTGAATCACCTTTGATGCTATTAGAAGAGCTACCAGAGCTTCCATAAGTTGTATGCTGGATGAGAAAAATAAGAAAAATGTCGATGAATAGCTCCAACTCCAAGTATTAGCAGCTTCAAAATGCCTAGAAGAAAATTTACATCGACCTTACCTTCACACTTACTGAACACCCCACTGTTGGAGAAGGACGAGCAATAGACGAACCATTAACGATGAGCTGAACTAGTGATGATTTTCCCACACCTGCTAACAGAATGATACTCAAAAACAAAGTCCAAGATAGTAAAGTAGTTAAAGCATACATGAAGGTAGAAAGCAAATAGTCGATTAAAAAAGCTAACGTAGCTCCTCATTTAACATTTTACATTGATAATGTAAAGTAACGAAAAGTGTCATACTTTCTAAGAGAATAAGTATAAATAGCGTCGTAATTTGACTAAACAGATTTCAAGCATACCCGAACAGAATATACCAAGCACACAAGCACAACATGAGATTTGATTGTATGCCGGGTAAATCTAAAAATTCTTAGTTATCCAGACAGAACAATGGGCACTTGAAGTATCAAAGCACACTGCCAGACATTGTTTCCTACAATTCTGCATATCTAAGAAGATGCTAGTACTCCTGTTCACATTACTGACATGCAGATAATATTAAGCAATGTGACCATAACAAGTTTGTCAGCAATACATCTCTTACTACGAACATAGAGTACTAGCGCACATAATTTTTGTGGTAGAGAACTATATCCTAGATCGAAAATGAGATGTAGCTTAACATCTATCATTGTAAAGTGTCAATCAATGGTTGAGTATCTCAAATAATGTAAGGTGACTTAAATCACTAGTTAAGGAATTCCACACTCTTATTTTCTTAAACTCAAATCTAACTCTAATATGGAATTTATATAAACACATCAAAATCCCTGAGAAGGGGAACAATCTAAGTAATAATTAAATAGATACCTGAATCTCCAACTACAAGTACTCTGATCTGCCCACAAGGAGGACCTCCATTAGACTCGCTGCTCTCCCTTTCTCGGTCTCTCCAAAACATTATTTTAACAACTATCTAAAATAAAAATTTCTAACAAGCAAATTCTCTTAAAATTAGAAACATACGACTTCTCCTTGAATTTAATGTGGGTATTTGAAGTATCATTCCCGATTAAAACCCAGATAAGATCTGAGCTCCAATTCAATAATCCAATTAATCAAATCCGTGATATAACCTCCCCACTCCCCCCCAATGAAAATCAGGGAAATGTCTTCAGTTCCTAGTTTCCACACTAACTTAGGTTTTTAACTTGAAAATTAATCTGAAATACTTCACACAGTTAACAACAATAATTGAATGCAATAAGATCTGAAAGAAGATTAAGAAGAAGATGAAAATGTAAAGTTTACTTTACTGGATGTCTGGAACACTGAACACGAAAACAATCAAAAGGGTATTTGTTTTTCTTTTATTCTAACCCAACTGACTCGTCTCATTTCAATCTGACTCAATCACTACGTCTGACTCGCACGCGGCACTCCCAACTTGTTCTTTCGAGAAGAAATGTAAATGTATGAAAGTCCAGTTCTTATTTGTTCCGGGTCGCTGTAGGGAACTACTCCGTTAGGTTTGTTAATGGTTAGCTACGTGGACCCTAGTTAGTAATTCGGAATTCGAAAAACGTACAAATATTATACGAATTTGTAAAAGTTAAACTTGGTCAAAATTTTGGTCAGCGATTCGTGATTCTGGAGTAATTTGGAACGGCACACGTACGTGTATAATTCATTTTTGAGATACTAATTCGACTTTATACGTTAAATTGTATGAAAAAAAATACTTCAATAAATTGGTTGAATAACCCCTTAAAATATTTTTTGTGGGTCTATAAAACAAATAAAATTAGATATTGTTTTAATATCCAACAATTTAAAAGATATTTTTTTAATATCCAAAAATGGATATTTCACCCAAATAATATAACTAATTTTTAACCTGGCCATTTTGAGGGCTACCCAAAACCAATTTGGGGCTACTAATAAAACAAAATAAGGTCATAATGAAGTAATATCAATACAACCCTTATCCATATATTTTCTTTAATGGTTAATTTGCCCTTGCTTAATTAGTGTTAATTTTGAATAATTAGTTAATTAAGTTGGTTATAGTTAGTGTTAGATGATGAATTTGAGATATAGTTTTAGAATAGAAATAGAGAGTGTGTTAGAAAGGAAGAAGAAGAAGAAGAAGAAGAAGAAGTTTGGGGAAATCAGGTTTTACCTCAAATCAATAACAAACATGGATGAGTATGAGGAAGAAGGTGAGAAACATCATGAAGAACATAATATTGAAGGTTCAAAGACGTTTAGAGATGACGATTTGGGATATTTGTTGGATGATCCAAATTTTGGCGTGGAAGAAAACCTAGACGATAAATCACATCAAAATGAAGATAATAATGCATCAAACAATCAGGTATTGTGTTAAGAAGCTCAAAAACCCACTTTTTATACGTTTGTATGTGATCGGTAACAAAGAAAATTCATTTTTGCATGCATTTAATGCCATGGACGTCCCAAAATTGGTAGATAATGGAGTACCATAAACTACCGATTATACTTCTGTTCCAAAATAATTATATAATCGGTAGTCTCGTGAAGATTACTTACTACCGATTATACAAAATCCTCAAATTAATTTTTTTTTGAATTTTTGTTTGCATATGTAGTTTAGGAATACTTATTATCTACCGATTATGTTAGTCGCCCCAAAAATTAATTTCTCCAAACCTACAAATTTAATATTTTGCAAACTTTATAATCGGTAGTATATGGCATATAGTTATCTACCGATTGTATTGTAATCGGTAGTGGTGTAACAAATTAAACCTCCGATTATACTTGTTTTTGTGTACAGAACTTGACTTGATTTTTTTTCTATAATCGGTAGTTTAGGAATACATAATATCTACCGATTGTTGATAATCGGTAGCATGGGGATATTATTATCTACCGATTGTTGGTATTCGGTAGTAAGTGAACATAATTAACTACCGATTATCAATGTCTAACTCATTGTTATTTTACGTAGATTATTGAATGGGTTAATCCTGTTTCATACGAGGGTCCTGATACTTCCCTACACTATGCAAATAATTTGGTACGCTACCTACCCACTGTTAACTTGTTCTAAGAATGTATGTTACATGGTTAGGCTTATGATATTTGTTTTGTTATATGCACATTAAGACATTTGGAAGTAAGGCGGAGGAAAATGAATGGCTTATCAACAAGGCAAAAGAGAAGATGTGTGTTGTAGTTCAGAACAATCGTGTGAGAGTTGATCGATTTGAAATGATTTGTGAGAGAGGTGGCGAGCGAAAGAGTCACGTGGGGAAGAATCATAAATACGTAAAGAAGACGGAGAGGATATACCGAGGTAATTCAAAGAAGATTTGATGCCTATTTAAGATTATCTTCCATAAGCCCGAAGGTAAGAAAGGTAAAGTATGGAAAATGTTTAGAGTTGCTAATGGTCGTCACAACCACGAAGATCCAGAAAGTCTTGTTGGGCACGTAATGGTTACCTAGTTAAAACCAAAGGAATGGAGACGGTGAAGTCTATAAGGACCTTAATGAAAGCGAGTGCAATCCTATCTAAGATAAAGAAGGACGACCCCAACAACTTGTCTTCGTTGTCTACAATTTGTTCGACGCTAGCAACGATCAAAAGGACGGAATGGGATGGTCGAATGGTTATGCAACAATCAGAGTGGTTAGCCGAGAAACACAATTACACGTTGAGAAAAAAAGAAAGGGATGGTAAGGTGATTCGTATTTTCTTGGCACATCCGGAGATGATTCAATTGGCTCAATGCTTTCATCAAATTTTGTTGATAGATGCTACTTACAAGACAAACAGGTACAACATGCCGTTGTTGGACATTGCTTGGAACACTTTGGACAAATGCACATTTACGCTGGCTTGGGGTTTAATGGATGCTGAGAACGATGTGAGTTTTATTTGGATGTTGCAAACATTAAGGTCGATTTATAATGGCGAGCATTTTCCAAGGGTTATTGTAACGGATAACGATCAAGCCTTGATGAATGCAATAAAGGTAGTGTTTCCGAAAGCCCAAAATTTGCTTTGTACATGGCACATTCAATGCAACATCAAATCCAATTGCAGACATCATATCCAAGCTAAAAAACGAAACAAAGGTACCAGGAGGTCGAAGGAAGAGGATGAATGTATTAGTAAACTAACCGTGGAAGAACGAGAAGAAGAGAAAAAATTGGCCGATGAAAAGTGGGTCGGGGATGGAATAAAGTGGTCTTTATTTCTAAAATCATGGGATAAGATAGTTTGGTCGATGACGAATGAAGTTTATGAATACAACTTGAAGAACTTTGAGGATGAATGGGGCAAGAACTATCCCAAACCAGTTAAGTATTGCAAAACACAATGGTTGAGATCGCATAAGGATAAGTTTGTGTTTGCATGGACATATAAATATCAGAACTTCAAGAACGAGGCAACAAGCATTGCAGAGGGGTCTCATGGCCGATTAAAGAACATACTAGTCGGTAGTCAAAATGAGGTTGTGTCGGTCCAAGAAGCAATCCATGAGTTCACCAATCGTGACCTCACTAAGATTTATGGTTCAATGGAAAAAAGTCGGCATATATTCTCGTTGGCACATTTAAAACATAAAAATCTTCTAAGGGGTACAGTTTACAAAGTTTCTTGGTGGGCAATAAATTTCATGATAAAACAATTGGAGTTGTACAGAGATCACGATGATGAGACTACGGTTTGCAACTGCAAGACGATGATAGGTATTGGACTCCCGTGTCGTCACATGCTTGGAAGGTATATTGAAGTGATTGACATTAATAATATTCATCCCTTTTGGAAGCAATTAACTTTCACTCCAAGCACCCCCGCGGTTGATGGTGCGTTGTTCGCGGAGACGAAAATATTTGCACGAATACTCGAGCGTTACTTTACGTCAAATGGGGTAAAAAAGCAAATATTGATGCAATATTTAGAGGAAGCCCTTCACCCCTGTCTAAAGGTTGTTCAAGAACTAAATAAAGGAAAGGCGATGGGCAGGCCGAATATCGAAAAGCCGAGGCCAATTCAAACAAAAGAAGTTGAAGGAATGGTTATCTAGTCATCGTGACCTTTTTAGGCATGAACATACTGAAGCTGGGTATGAAGATTTTCCGGCTCTAAGGAAAAGGGGTCGTCCAAGGAAGGATCAAGGTGTACCAAGCTCACGACAAGTCAAAGCTAAGGTCTCTATGATTCCTTCCCAACTAATCCAAACCCAACTTATACACGATGAGATTTGGAACAACTCCCTCTACTCATTATACCATTTGTTTTTTCCACCGACGATTTCGATGGGGATGGCAAATGTGGTTTTCACGTTGCTTCGAAACAAATAGGAGACTTTAGTGAGGCGGTTACCGAGAATATTACCCAATGGTAATATTTAAGAAATAAGATGGTCGCACAATTATTGGAGGATAAGAAATTTTATATTGAAATGATGAGAGAAGGAGATAAACATGTTAGAGAACAAGAGATCAAAGAGTTATATACTCGTGTAAAATGCCGAAACGGATTGGAGACACACGGATCCAGGTATTGGATGGTAATGCCGATATGTGGGTATCTTTTAGCGGATGTATTGAACTGCGTGGTACATTATTTATGTCCTCCTTCATTAGGAGTGAGTGTCACATTTACACCCACAAGGACGGTGTGTGATGAGTCGGTCAAGGATAGACGAATCATTATGGCATGCGTTAATAACAATCATTTTATAGGTTTATGTTTAATTGATGATTGTCCTTACCTCCATTGAGTAGGTGGTCGGATTACTTCCCAACTAACCATTGTAAGGAATGGTTGAAGCAATACGAGTTCAACATGAAGCGTTTGGATCGTTTAACAAGCTCAGGAAAGGACGTAATTGATTTGAACTCGGATGGTGAGTAGTTGATTTTGAATGTATATTTTGAACATAAATGTATAGAGAAATATTAATGCAATGTTTTGTGATCGTTAATAAAAAAAATCATTTTTTGCATGCATTTAATGCCATGGACGTATCATAATCGGTAGATAATGGAGTAACATATCTACCGATTCCATTGTAATCGATAGTCTAAGAATTTTTTAAACTACCGATTATGTATGTTGCCCCAAATTGAAAATCAAAAAAATTATCAAAATTCAAACATTTTGAAAATGCATAATCGGTAGTTTAAGAATTTTTTAAACTACCGATTATAATGTGTTGCCCCAAATTAGAAATTGTAAAAATTATCAAAATTCCAACATTTTGAAAATGCATAATCGGTAGTTTAAGAATTTTTTAAACTATCGATTATGTATGTTGCCCCAAATTGAAAATCGAAAAAATTAACAATATTCCAACAGTTTGAACATGCATAATCGATAGTTTAAGGATTTTTTAAACTACCGATTATGTATGTTGCCCCAATTTGGAAATTGCAAAAATTATAAAAATTCCAACATTTTGAAAATGCATAATCGGTAGGACAAGAATTTTTTAACCTATCGATTATGTATGTTGCCCCAAATTGGAAATCGCAAAAATTATCAAAATTCTAACATTTTGGAAATGCATAATCGGTAGGTTAATTTTTTTTTAAACTACCGATTATGTATGTTGCCCCAAATTGGAAATCGAAAAAATTATCAAAATTCCAACATTTTGGAAATGCATAATCGGTAGGTTAAGAATTTTTTAAACTACCGATTATGCATGTTGCCTCAAATTGGAAATCAAAAAAATTATCAAAATTCCAACATTTTGGAAATGCATAATCGGTAGGTTATGATTTTTTTAAACTACCGATTATGTATGTTGCCCCAAATTGGAAATCGAAAAACTTATCAAAATTCCAACATTTTGGAAATGCATAATCGGTAGGTTAATTTTTTTTTAAACTACCGATTATGCATGTTGCCCCAAATTGGAAATCGAAAAAATTATCAAAATTCCAACAATTTGGAAATGCATAATCGGTAGGTTAAGAATTTTTTAAACTACCGATTATGTATGTTGCCCCAAATTGGAAATCGAAAAAATTATCAAACTTCCAACATTTTGGAAATACATAATCGGTAGGTTAAGAATTTTTTAAACTACCGATTATAGTCCAAAATGTGTCCAGGAACAGGAAGTTCCATTGGTAAGGGTAATCGGTAGATATTTATCTACCGATTGTATAACACTAAAATAATCGGTAAATTG
Source organism: Papaver californicum (assembly GCA_023531435.1). NCBI lineage: Eukaryota > Viridiplantae > Streptophyta > Magnoliopsida > Ranunculales > Papaveraceae > Papaver > Papaver californicum. Next base: position 76,738 of record JAJJMC010014687.1, on the reverse strand, counting down.
TTATCTACCAATTGTTGATGAAAATGCATAATCGGTAGGTGATGCAAACCACTTATCTATCGATTATGATGTAAAATTTGAAAAAAATAACTTGTTAAAAATAAATCTCTTGTAAATCAATTGATAACTCACAAAAAGAACATAAAATACTTTCAAATGTTAGACAGTTAAATACCAGTAATGTTAAACACCAGAGACATACCCATAAAGTAAACAACCACAGTCTAATTTCTAGGAGTTTTGGTTTTGGTACGAGGACGACGAGCACCAGGGACTAACAATCTTTCAGCATCAGCGGCATTGGCTCCACCCTCAGGGACATTTGTTTTAGCATCAGCACTCGATGAACCGCGAGATCTTTTGGTCGGCTTTGCTGCTAGCCTCTTAGACTTATTCGCATATTTCTCCCCAAACTTGCTAGCATAGGCTTCATTATCAATGTTTTCAATGAGTTCTTTATGCTCTCTCATCATCTTCTCAATTGATGGAGGCACTCCCGCATTTATGCACCCAGCTATCTTCTTTGAGAAAAATGCAAACCTTTTTTTTTCCTGTTTTTAGGCAATAACAATCAAACAATTATTATCTAAAATATTGAGTCGTAATACTAAAATCAAAAGGAAATAACATTACGTACCAGCCTTTCATAACCAGAGGGTTTGTCTTTGATGATGCAAGTATATTCGGACACCCTGGTGGTCTTTCCTTTATCTTCACGGATCATATGAAGATGAGAATGTTGCCGGTACCATACCATATAACGTGGATCTACTTCATCACATTGGTTGACACGTCTCCCCTTGTTGATCATATATTGCATCATGTTGTCCCAATCTTCAACGGATGGGTTATCAGAGTAAACTACATTGATAGACTCCTTACCACAAGTAGATTTCTCGACGTCCAATTTGAACCTGCCGCGGATGTGACTTATAGGTTCTTCTTGGACATAACCGAGTTGACGCATCACCCTAGAGTCATTGTACATGACATATCCAGTGGGATGCCACAAGGGTCCATAGTAAAACGACAACTCAGACCTTCCCGCTATATGACCACTTGATCGGTCTTCCCTGTATGGATCAAAGCATACATCTTTGGACGCCATCGAGTCTAATTTCCTCCTCAAAGAAATCAACTCATGCTCCTTAGACCTTGAATGATTTTTGTCAAAGATGTATTTTGTTCCTCTGGGTGTTCCTTTCTCCCATGTCGGATTCTCTTTCGCCAACTCGAGGGAGGGGAAGTGGTCATAGATCCATGTCTAGTGTACATATCAAACCAAGTACGAGAAAATTGATTCTTAAAAGAGGAAAAAATAAATAACAATCAAACCACCAATATAGTTACCAAAATACCTGTAGTAGGCTCATGTTCCCGACAATTTTGCTAGTTAATTCCCTGGATGCCTTTCTCAACTCTTCCGTCAAGAACGCATGACATGCGGTGCCCCACGAATAGTCACGAACTTTGTTAAGGGGATGCAAAAGTTGTAGAAGGTTGGCGTCGACCCGGTTGCCACTAGCATTGGGAAAAATGACACATCCCAAAACACAGAGAAGATATGCAGTGGCTGCAGCATTGACCTTCTCATCGCTAACTATGGATTGATTTCTTCTTTAGCTTTGGTGCCTTTGAACATTTTCATCAGTTGAACCATGCTGAACTGCCTGGTTTTGTAAGGAAAACACCGTTTGAACTCTTCGTCGGATGTCGCTCGATCCCAACCAAGACTCCTCTTAGTGTATAAATAAAGTTGTTCCCATCTTAACTTCTTCACATAATCAAACTTGGCCGCCGTACCATGGTCAGTGAGACTTAGAATCTGCACCACATCATCGGGGGTGATCGTCATCTCTCCCCACGACATGTGGAAGGTATCGGTCTCAGGATACATCCTCTCCATGAAGGCTGATATCGACACCCGGTCATGATGTAACATTGAATTCTCGGCAGCCGTAGATAACCTCGAGTTCATTATAATTTGTTGGAACCGTTCATACTCACCATCTAACGGCCAATTTTTCATTTTTGTTGGTGCAGCCGTAGGTTTGAGTAGACGAACCGCATCGGAATGGTCCTAATATACACGACGAATTAAAAAACAATTAGAATAACAGTTAACACTTCTACGAATAAAAAGACAATATGTTAAGAATGGTGTTTTATAATTATTACCTCAGTTGAGTAAATTTCTTTCGCCCAAGAGTCTTTGTACCCAAATAATAGATATCCTCCATCTCTTGGTAACCCAGGGATTTGGCCTTATTGTATACCCCTCATCTTCAAAGATGCGGGGAACTTGTGTCCTCCTTTCTTCTTAACTGGCTTCTCTGTACCACTTCCTTCTCCTTGTCTACCACTTGGTTCTCCTTCATCTTGGTATCTATCTTGTGGAGCACTTGGTTCTCCTTATTCTTGGTTTCTACTTCTTGGAACACTTGGTTGAGTTCCTACGGTGATAACAATTCCGCTAGCGTCTTTTGTCTTCTTGCACTAGCAGTTACTTTCTTAGCCCCTTCATGACGAGGTCCCGAAAGAATTGTATCGTGGGAATACTTAGATCGCCTTTCCCTAAAAAAAACAAAAGAAAGAACAATTATTTCCAACAAGACACCGTTTAATCACTACATAATCGGTAGACAAAGTACATTAAACTCAACCGATTGTTCATAATCGGTAGTCAAAAAAACAAAGTAACTACCGATTGTGTATAATCGGTAGCTCAGGCTCTACATTATCTACCGATTGTGCATAAAAATGGAACAAAAAAGTCTAAGCTATGGACACACATACAATCGGTAGTTACATAAAAAAATTAACTACCGATTATGTGTAAATTTTGGTACATGAATATAATCGGTAGTTAATGACTAAATATAACTACCGATTATGGTCGATGTTTTGAGGAATCACTAACTTTCATATCGGAAGTTTAACCCTATACGAAACTACCGATTATGCCTAAATTTTGGTCCATCAATATTATCGGTAGTTTATGACTAAATATAACTACCGATTATGGTCGATGTTCATGAATCACTAACTCTATAATCGGGAATTTAACCCTATACGAAACTACCGATTATGCCTAAATTTTGGTCCAGGAATATAATCGGTAGTTAATGAATAAACATAACTACCGATTGTGCATGATGTTCATGAGCAATGAAGAACACTAACATAATCGGTAATTAAAAACAAACACGAAACTACCGATTATGACATATAACCTAAAACCCTTGGTATTCTATCCTCAATTTCATTCGATTGAAGCAAAATAAATACAAATAATGGTAAACCCTTACCTTATTGGAGCCATTATAAAGTTCTGGAGAGGTTGATTGTCGGAATCAGTCTCCGTTTCTAGGTCATCATCTTCGTGTTCTTCACTATGTTCTTCAACGATCTCTCTATTTCTTATTCTCTCGGCAAAATCCGGCCAGTTAGTATTAGCAGGTTGACGGGTTGTTTGCTTTTTTCTTACCATCTTTAGATTGTAATTACGACGATGAATTGGTTTACGATTAATCGGTTTACGATGAATTGGATTGTGCCACAATTGGTAGTTTGAAAAGAAGAGAAGAAGAAGAAGAGAAAACATAGAGAATCGGTAAAGAAGAAGGTGAGAATGATAAAGGTTTAGGTTTTTAATCTTTTATTAGTAAAAGGGTTAATGGTAATTGTTTGATTACTGAGAGGATATTTAAGTATTTTTATATACCACTAGGTTACCCCATAGCCATATCTAAAAGATGGGTTTAAAATAGTAGTCCCAAATTAGTTTTGGATAGTCCTTAAAATGGCCAGATTTTTTAAGAAGATGATAAATATACCCTTTGACACACGTGATGGTTTGGATCTATGAAAACGACCGATAAAAGGATTAGATGATTCTATTTGTTCTGTTTTTGATAAAACAAAATTGAGGACAAGATTTATTAAATTCAATTCCATTTTTGATAATGGTGGTCTTGTTTTATGTTACGCTTCTGTTCTAGCGCACAAGGTTATGTTGTGTTTTCTTTTTCTGTCATCAGTTCTGAGTAGTCTATCCTTGCTACAGAGAGTAATTTTGTTTCTTTTTTGACAATGATTGCCTCGTAAATATGATAGAGTGCTTGCAGTTTTTATTGCTGAAGCTAGGTGGGTATTTGAGAGTTGGGATTAATGATGCTGGAGGGTCGATTACTCATGTCTTAGTAGTAGGTAGTTTGATTTAGTGGTGGAGTCAAAATATCCGTTGTATGGGGATTGAAATTGGTGGCGTGCGATGTAGATTCCAAAGAAGGATACACCCACATTCATTCATTTTTCGAATAATTTTTTATTTTCTTAGCATAAACCGTCATAAGTATCATTAATGCAAATGTGACTGCAACTCTATGTTGCTACAAATAGCCGCAAAGATCATGTAAGTGGTTGTAGTATAGACTATTTAAATGAATAAAAATCAAATGAAAAATAATTATTGATAATTTTCGTGTGAACAATGAAACATTTCTGCACACAAACAAAAATGAACGATTTCAATCCAGTGAATTGATTATACATTTTGTGATGGAATTGGAAAAATCTCTGGTGAATTTGTGTGTGAAGTGGCTAGTAACTGCGGTACAAAAATAATTTAAATCGTAAAACAGATTAGTAGTGATATAAAACTGGATGAAGTTATGATATTATAGATTAAACCTAGATAAAATCAGTTTCATTTAAGTTAAATTTGGATGAAACTGGTTTTATCATGCACATTTTGATAAAAGAAAATATTTTCGTCGGGATGTATCTAATTTCATCTTACATATTCTGACAAATAAGTATGTTTTTCCTCAGGATGTATCTGGTTTCATTCTGCATATTTAATTTTTTTTAATCTTATGTTGAAGGTGATGATGGTGTTTATAGTATTTTGTTACTATTGAAGGTAGTGGTGGTAGTAATATGTTGTTTGTTGCGGTTGAAAATGTTGGTAGCGGTGGTAGTTGTACTAGATCTTTTTCTTATTTTTATGATATATACGAGTGGTAGTATAATTTTTTCTATCTTATTTTAAGTCAGAATGCAACCAATTTCATCCTAGCTATTTTTTGAATAATTTTTTTAGTGTAAGCCAGAATGCATCCAGTTTCATCTTAGCTATTTTTTGAATAATTTTTTCTATTTTAGTTTAAGCCAGGATGCAACCAGTTTTATCCTAGCTATCTTTTTTTAAAAAAAATATTTTCGAATTTACTATCAACAATGGATCTTGTTTTGTAGATAATTTAAAATCCTTTTTAAGAATATAAGTTTTATTCGAATTGGATATATATTTTGAAAGTTATGATTTTTTTGTGGTTTGTTTTTAAATAGGAAAGAGAAAGGATAAAAAGAAGAAAAAAAATATAAAGATGAAGGATATAATTATCTAGGTATTTTGGTGTCCATTTCACCCATATCTAATATTTAGATATCCACTAAAACCATACTTTATGGATAGTTGAGCAATAGACCAATTTTATCAAATAACTTTTGAACAAATAAAAAATTAAGGTGCAGCCAATGGTCAGAATCTAGCATAATATACAAAATATTTTCAACAATTAGGATGTATTCCAATGGTTAGAATCTAGCATAATTACACGGAGGTTAGAAGTTCAATACTCTCCATGTACAATTTTCTTTAATAGTTTAATAAAAGAGGGAAATTAAAGAAATGAGAGCAGTCACATGTCCATACTATGGATGAATAACTTGCGAATTAATCGGAGAGTCCATACTATATGCGTATTGGATGCGGTCTTTCAATATACAAGGGTTTCCTATGGTTGAAGGCTAACCCAAATTTGGATATGGGATATCCTATACCAATAGTAAATGTCCACATTACCCTTGTCTTCACAAAAAGTCTAATTTTCCCTCTTCAATTCATTAAAACCACCTAACCGTAGACATTTTTCTCCATTTATAATCGCCGATCAAACGAAGAAAACCTAAATCATCAAGATGACAAAATCTAGTAAAGGTATAGAAGGTAGCAGTAATTTGAATCCAAAACAATCAAACGAAAAAAACCAACTCATCAAGAAATTGAAGAAGAATCGGTGCTAAAGGCGATCAAACTCCCCAACCACAACCAATGGTGTATATGAGGTATGATTCTACAAGAACACATGCTATTTTTTTCCATTTTATGATTGTAATGTGTTAGAACGATTGATTTCAAGTCCAAAAATTAGGTTTCCAGAAACATTTACGGTTGGGTTCGATTGGAATCCCAACCGTAAATATATGTTCTCAAGAACTTACGGTTGGGAACCCAACTGTAACTGGTTTCTTTTAAATTTTACGTTCAGGTTATTTAAATATCCAACCGTAAATCAAAAGGAAGGAGATGAAGATGATATTTTACGGTTGGGTTCGATTCTGAACCCAACCGTAAACTATTTTGCACTCAAAGAAAAATTTGTACTTACGGTTGGGTTCAATTATAATTGCCAACCGTAAATTATCATGGATAGTTCAAATTTTTTGTTTTGAAGATTATTTACGGTTGGTTTCGATTGTCAATTCCCAACCGTAAATTCTCCTGGTTAGTTCAATTTTTTTCTTGATGATTATTTACGGTTGGGTCGGATTGTCAACTCCCAAGCGTAAATTCTCTTGTGTTGTTGAACTTCTTTTTGTTGATTCTTTACGGTTGGGTTAGATATGTGTAACCCAACCGTAAAGAATTCTGAATTTTCAAATTTTTGATTGATTGTTTGTGTTGAACTATTTGGAAATTATCTAACTTGTATTGATTGTATGTTGTAGGAATAAAGATAAAGCAAAATCCAAGAACAAGAGGGGTAATAATTTAACACTATTGATCACACTCCAACCCCTCGCCACGAAGTTCATTTAGGGGTAGATAATAGAGGCTTGAGAAAGAACGATAATAAGAAGAAGAATTTTAGGTAGGGGGTGGTAGCTCTACTCAAGAAGTACTACCTTAAGAGGAAGATAATGTTTTCCAAGACTTCGAAGATCTACCGGTGGTGAGTGGAGGTGCGCTTGTGATTAGAGAACCACCACAAGAGGAACAATGTGATAAAGAAGAGACTGACGGAGAACAATTTGTCGATCAAGGCAAAGGTAAAGAAATTGTTGTTGCTTCTACTCAACCTCAAGTGAAGGAAAAAAAGCCAAGAAAGAAACCATCACCGAAAGGCAAGCATATTCCCAAAGGCAAAGACGTGTTGTTGCCTAAGAAGAAGAATGGAAGACTTTGGGGTGAGGCCCCAGACAGGTCTGCAATATTATTTGGGTATCCGCATTCATGGGCGTCCAAAGTTATTGAGACTAGGGTATTAATCTAAAAACTTCTCTTGTTTTGTTAAATTTCCGTTGTTTAACTTCAAGTTATAACTTGTTGGTACGATTTTGATTAAAAAAGATTGTTTTTATTCTTTGTAGGATCATACACAGGCCGTGAAGAAATTGGTTCGTCAAAGGGATCAACATTGGACGTTAGCTGAAGAATGTAAAGCCGTCCGTGTTCTTGTAAATGGTACAGGGTTAGCTCCAAGAATTACCGATTCTATGTTGGAATATGACAGTGTTACCTGCACAACCTTCAGGGAACATTATTGGCCTGAAAACGATACATTTCATCTCTCATTCGGCGAGATGACAATAATGCCGGATGATGTCAAGTCAATTCTTGACTTACAAGTTGAAGGAAAAGCCGTGTATGAAGATTTTGACAACAACATGTCTTGGAGTGATCTTTGTGTCCTTGTTAAAAAGACACTTGGATGGGAAAAGACAGAAGCCGAGTTAGAGTTTAAACTGGCTGCTGGAGATAAACCAGGTGAAGTTCCGAAGAAAGGTTTAGGTATGAACAAGAAGATCTTGTTGCCTAGTCTGAGGGAGAAGTTTGGAGGAACCCTGGAATTGGAAAAGGATGGGGTCGTCATAGATGAAACTAGAGTTATGCGTACATCCAGGGCGTATCTGCTATATATGCTTGGTACCATCTTCTTCGCTGACAACTCAGGAAATAGGGTCAACGCTCACTTTCTACAGTGGTTGAAGGATCTCCAGAAGACGCATGAGCATTCATGGGGAACTGCCACCCTCTCTTACCTACTTTCCAACCTTAGAAAAGCTTCAAGGGTTAGAGATACTGAGTTTGCCGGGAATACTGGTATTCTTCAAGTAATTTATTGTTGGAATTTCAATGTTTAACTTCAATTTTTTTTGCGCATTATCTTATATTAATATTTATTATCTTCATAGGCATGGGCCCTTGATCACTTTCCGATCCTGTATCCTAAGACGGAGTGGAGCGGTGATTTTACTGGACCTACATGAAAGAAATTCATATTCACCGGCACTCAGTCAAAGCGTAAAGAAGTACAGATACCAAAGAAGAGAAGTGAAATTGATGCTTTCACCGTAGAAGATGTGGTGTTTGATCCTTATGTGAAGATTGACATAGTTGATGATGGAGTAGTAGAAGATTTACGTTAATTGTCGGACGTGGCAGGCTACAACGGGCCTTTGTACCATCTGTTTGGGTTGGTGATGTGCAACCCTCGTCGAACTCTCCGCCAATATGGCTATGTCCAAACCAAGGTAACAATCGAAGCCTTTAAATTGTGTGTGTATGGCTCCATGATCGAAGGCCCAAGCATCGTGCTCAACTACATCTCAACGCCTTCGGTCGCGGTTTGGAACAACCGCCATAAACCAGAATACCAAATCCAAAGGGAGGAGGTAAATCCATCTCCGGGCACAAAAAAGGCCGTAGAAGATTACTTGGATTGGTATCGCCATTTTGGTCATCCAAATGTGATTAATATTGATCCTGAATCTATGAGAATACTTTAAAGGGGTCAAGGAAATAGCAAAATAGATGGTCTCAGTGATGTTTGGAAAAAGGTATATTTTAACTTGGTACGTAAATTACTTATGTTATTAATATTTTAATATTTATTACTAAAGACTAAACCAATATTTATTTTCATATTGAATAGAAAAAGAAATCACTTGCATTGGCAGAGTCTATGACTCCATGCATAAGTAGAGGTGATGTATGACGGTTGAGCAACAAAAGAACCTGCAACACAAAATGAGGAAGCTTCATGAATCAACGAAGATAAGACGGTGATAATCTTAAAGAGGAGTAGATCCGATACAAGAGGTGCGAATACTATCCAAAGAGAGCAACCTAGTGATGAAGACACACATGATGAAGCCGAGGATGTGCAAGGTGGTGCTCGTACTCGTGGCGGTCGTGTTGATGCTCGTACTGGTGGCCGTCGTGCTGGTCCTCGTACTCATGGCGGCCGTGTTGGTGCTCGTACTGGTGGCGGTCGTGCTGTTCCTCGTACTCGTTGTAGCACGAGCAAAAAAAGAGTTCGACATGGTGATCGACATACCCATCCTCCTTCTCCTTAACTCTATGTTGATTCTAAAAATTGCGTCAAACTTAGGGTTTTTTTTGTGGGTGGATTATAACTTCTTGTGACAATATTCATATCTCAATTTAGTTAGAATGTATGAGAAAGTTTTTATCTTAAATTGGTCTAGCTAAATTTCATGTTTTATTTACAAAAATTTCAAGTTGGAAACCAAGCAAAGGAGAAATCAACTTAAAAAACAAAACAACTGATTATTTACGGTTGGGTCCGCAAGTCCATACCTAACCGTAAAACAGGAAGAACCATATTTCTTAAAGTTACGGTTGGTTTTTGAATCAAAACCCAACCGTAAATATTCCTGGACCCTTTTACAGTTGGGTTCGATTGACAATTGCCAACCGTAAATTATCCTGGATAGTTCAAATTTTTTGTTTTGAAGATCATTTACGGTTGGGTTCGATTGTCAATTCCCAACCGTAAATTCTCCTGGGTAGTTCAATTTTTTTTGATAATTATTTACGGTTGGGTTCAATTGTCAACTCCAACCGTAAATTCTCCTTTGTAGTTGAACTTGTTTTGTGTTGATTCTTTACGGTTGGGTTTTTGTTTGTTTGAATGACCCTATTTACTTTAAATCTAGTAAAATTGAATGAATAAGTTTAAAAATTCGATTTTTAAACCCAAATTTGGAGTGAAAGGAAATATAAAAAATAAGGGTCCAGGAACATTTACGGTTGGGTTGGGACTCAAAAGCCCAACCGTAAAACTGTAGGGGAAAAAATGACAGGTTTACGGTTGGGAATCAAAAATCGAACCCAACCGTAACTGGTGCAACAAATACCCATGCACATAATGCGTTACGGTTGGGTCCTATGCTAAAACCCAACCGTAAAACTGTTACGATTGATTGTTCCGCCATGAAAATACGGTTACGGTTAGATTAGGATGAACACCTAACCGTAATTGTTAGTTACGGTTAGGTACGATGCTGAAAACCCAACCGTAAAACTGTTACGATTTGGTTTTCCGCCATGAAAGTACGGTTACGGTTTGGTTAGGATGAACACCTAACCGTAAATGTTGTCTACGGTTTGGTTCGACAAGAAAACCCAACCATAATGTTCCCTGAATCACAAAAAAAATTCATATAAATTTCATCAAATTTGAGCCATAAAAAGACCAAGAGTTTAAGTTAGAGGTATACCTGACTACTCTAGTTGAGTGAATCAAAATCTAGGGTTTTTAAAAAAACTAAAATAAATTCTCTTTCATTTCTTCTACTTTTTCTTCCCACCAAACCAAAAAGAAGAAAAAATTGATTTGATTTGATTAAGTATAAGATTATTTTAGATTAATTAGTATTAGCCTAATCTATTAGCTAAGTAGTTTTACTAATATTAACTAAACATGGATAGTTTAGCCATTATGAAAATATAATGAATAAGGGGTTTTTGAAATTCATACCTAGTGTTCATATTTTGTCTTCACATGGAAAGCTCCTCCTCTAGAATGAGAAGCCCCTGTATAAGGCTTCCTTTCACTAATTTGCACGAGTTACTGACTAACGTGCCGACTTTGCTAATGCAAATTTAACTAGACTAACGTAATTATTGGAGTTGTGAGCGGTGAAGTGTGCTTTATTGGTATTAAGTGCACACGTTGGACCGTGTTGTATTATGCTATACCAGATGATACATAGTTACATATGCCTTGTGATGTGCTATATATTTCCCCCTCAAATTTGAGGCACGTCAGACGACACAATACACGAATACCTGCGGTTTACATTTTTATTTCTTTTATGTTTTTCAAGATAATTATTTTCATACCTTTTGTATGGTATATAGTTCTAACGAATTTTGATAATCCAATATACTTAGCAAAACTAATCCCATTTTCTACATCTAATGTAATTTAATATGTAATATTTCAGAATTGCATAGCTTAAGAATGAGTGTTTAACAAATTTTACACGATTGAATATACACCATTATCTATTTTATTTCTAAATGAACATATTAACAACATCAATTCATTTTAGGGGTTATTCGAGTTTGCTCCTAGTTAGTTGGAAATGATATTCCCAACTATCTTTCTAGTAATATTGATTTGAGAGATTTTACCGCCTTTTGTACATTCCAACCATCTTTTTGTTAATTTTTTCAGGTAAGATTTATCTATCTTCCCTTGTATCCCAAAAATGAATTATTATACCCCGCGTGACGAGTATACAACTTTAAAAAAAATGAATTTACAAGTAAAATCTAACTTTAACCGCAGTTTATCCCCAGTTCCATCCATTAACTTATCATATTCTTTGGAAGCCTCATATAAGGGATTATGGTTCCAATGGAGAAGTTTTTCTAGGATCGAAGGTGTCCAAATAGTTGATTAGGGGGTGCTCTAAACAATAGTAAGATGTCTAAATTATCCTCCTTTAAAATTAAAACCTAATAATTAAATCAAAATCTTATTCTAATCAAAATCTATTCATCTTGTTTCCTTGGGTTTACCAAGGACTCAACGGGATAATGATTCAGTATTTGTAGTGGTTGAGCATTTTTCTAAAATGACACACTTTATTGCTTGCAAGAAGACTACTAATGCGTTAAAGGTAGTTGAATTATTCTTCCGAGAAATTTATCGTCTACATGGATTGCCAAGTACCATTGTATCTGATCGAGACACAAGATTTCTGAGTTATTTCTGGAAGACTTTGTGGAAGTTAGCTAACACAAGGCTTAATTTCAGTAATGCATATCATCCTCAGAGTGGTGGGAAAATAGAAGTGGTGAATCGTTCATTGGGTGATATACCGCGATGTCTGGTTGGAGAAAATCTGAAGAGTTGGGATCAGAAACTTTGTCAAGCTGAGTTTTCGTTTAATCGCTCTGCAAAACCATAGTCTGGGTATGAGTCCCTTTGAGGTTGTTTATGGATACAACCCACGAGCACCAGTAGATTTAGCACCTGTTCCTGATTTGAGGAGAATTGAAGCTCGAGCTGAAGAGCGTATCCAACAGTTGCAACAGGTTCAAAAGTTGGTTGAAGAACAGTTACTTCGAGCTAATGAGAAGTATAAGCAGGTAACAGATATAAAGCGCAAAGATGTAAATTTTGAAGTAGGAGATTTTGTATGTGCAATATTAACAAAGCATCATTTCTCTGTGGGTGAGTATAACAAACTGAAGGCACGAAAGATTGGTCCAGTGGAAATTATTGCTAAGATTAATCCAAATGCCTATAAGTTGAAGCCGCCTAGCCATATCCGTACTTTTGATGTTTTTAATGTCAAACACTTGGTGTCGTATCATGGAGATAATTCAGATGACGAAGATCAGCAAAATTCGAGGGCGAATTTCTCTCAACCCCGGGAGAACGATGCAAACAAGCAAGTTATAGCCTATTTGGAGGATAAAACCCGAATGTCGTAATTTAGCTCAAGAGAGGTCCATTTTGATGGGAAACGGGCCAACGATCAAGACATGTATATCTATAGATATATAGATCCACATGGTCGCTATAATTTAGTCAAATTCCATCGTTTAGGGCTTCAAACAGGCGCTTTTGCTACTTTATGAAAGTTTTTGTTTTATTAATAACTTCTTCGTTAGTACTCTGTTTGAGTCGCTATTTGCGGCACATAGTTTTATTTTAAGAGTACTTTCATTATTTTAGGTCGACCAAAATTTGTCAAAAATAGCAAATTAGGTTTAAGTCGGTTTATTGGGTTTTTTCATCCTTTCTTGCTGCGCAAGTTAGGTTTTTCCCAAAGTCTATTTAAGAGTCTTCAAGTTATTATTCTAGACAGTTGAATTTGATTAACAAAATTATTTTCTTAAACTTGTTCAAGTTTAATTTTAATTTTTATTTATAGTCGAAAAACAGAGGTCTAAATAATTATCTTTATTCATAGTCGTTATTCCTAGGAATAATTCGAGGTCTGAACAAAACTATATTTTTCTTTCTTTTCAGTAATATCTGCTGCATGATTATCTTTTCTTTCTTTTATTTTTTCTTCCCATGAAAACAAAACAATTAAAAATCTGATTTGATTTCATTAAATATAATATTATTTATTAATCTAATCTATTAATCAATTAGATTAATTATTTAGCTAAATAAAAATAATTTAAATATTATAAATATACGATGGATAGAATTTTTTTAAATTAAATATCTTATGATCTTATTTTATTCTCATATTTAAAAAATTCTTTTATTAAAATGTAAGCCCAACATAAGGATTCATTCTCTAGTTATATGACTTATGTCTTGTGAGTTGACCGTATTTTTATTCTAGCAAAAGAAAAATGGAAAGAACTACCACTATTACTTTTTTTGTATTCATCAATTAAATACCATGAGTTGTTATTTTTATGGCTCTAAAATCCAAAATTTCATTCATTTTATATTTTCTACTGTTATTGTAGTAGACTTGTTACAAATGATGTAGAAGTCTTGGTGGCATCACATTGTAGGACGAATAAACTCTCTAGTGACGTAAGGTTGATGACATCACAGATCATAGTAGTGGTTGAAAGTGTAATCTGAAAGAATCTAAAACATTCTTAACTTTCAATCTTGCTTTAAATATCGGATTGCTGCTTTACAGACCAAATTATGGTTCCTTCATTATTTATTTTTTCCTTTCCTTTTGTTTCACACTTTCATCACTCTCTCTCGCTCTTTAGTTCTCTCTTGATTTCGTATTTGATTTTTTTTTGAAACATCGATCTTTCTCAAAGAAAAAATGGATGTAGTGTTGGAGAAAAATTATTTTTGTAACAAAGAAATAAACCAAAACACCAGAAGTTTCGCAAATGTTAACGTTAGCGCAAATATCACATTTTCAGACAATCA